>MU843567.1:0-10108 GCA_030867255.1 Colletotrichum somersetense
GGAAGGGCGCTCTGGATGAGAACGGTTGCAATGCCATTGGGACCGGCTGGTAATGTGGACGTCTGGGAGCCCAGGAATGTCCCTGGGATACCTGTAAGTAGGGTCGTGTACGAAACGGCACTCAAGGTTGGGACCGCAGTCTGGATAAGCACAGTCGCGACACCGTTTGGCCCAACTGGCAAGGTGGACGTCTGGGAGCCCAAGAATGTTCCTGGGATACCCGTCAAGAGCGTTGTGTAAGACGCGGGGGATGCTGAGGACAGGGCGGTTTGAATGACAACAGTGGCGATGCCATCCAGGCCAGCTGGAAGAGTTGTGATCTGGCTACCAAGGAACGTCCCGGGAACCCCGCTTACTACCGTGGTGTAAGAAGACGGGAGGGATGTTGGCAGAGCTGTCTGGACGAGAACCGTTGCGATTCCATTTGTGCCAGCAGGCAAGGTTGTGATCTGCGGTCCGATAAAGGTGCCAGGAATGCCGCTGAATAAGGTGGTATATGATGTCGGGCTTGCCGTTGGCAGAGCAGTTTGGATGACCACAGTGGCAATACCGTCAGGGCCAGCGGGAAGTGTACTTGTCTGGGACCCGACGAAGGTTCCAGGGATTCCGGTGAAGATGGTCGTGAACAACCTCGGGCTCGACGTTGGCAGAGCAGTCTGGATGAGGACAGTTGCAATGCCGTTTGGCCCGGCTGGGAGGGTGCTTGTTTGCGGCCCAATTAGACCTGGGATACCGCTGAACCAAGTGGTATACGAGGTCGGGCTGGCTGTTGGCAGCGCAGACTGGATAAGGACAGTTGCAATTCCGTCTGGCCCAGCTGGCAGAGTGCTGGTCTGAAGCCCGGCAAAAGTACCAGCAACACCGGTGAGGAGGGTGGTATACGAAGTCGGGCTTGCAGTCGGCAAAGCAGTCTGTATAACCACAGTGCCCACTCCGCCTGGCCCAACCGGAAGAGTGGTCGTTTGCGGTCCGAGCAAACCAGGGATACCGCTGAACAGGGTGGTATACGAGGTTGGAATCGCAGTTGGCAAAGCGGTCTGGATGAGAACAGTGGCAACACCATTGCTGCCAACTGGTAGAGTGGTCGTCTGAGCTCCAATGAAGGTGCCAGGGATACCAGTGATGAGCGTAGTAAATGCAGTTGGGCTTGCAGTTGGGCTTGCGGTAGGGACGGCGCTCTGGATGAGAACTGTCGCGATTCCGTCAGGTCCAGCCGGAAGAGTACTGGTTTGCAAACCGGGGAAGTTTCCGGGAACACCAGTAAGCAGCGTCTTGTACGAGACGCCAGACGTCGGGATCGCGCTTTGGACCAGAACAGTCACGAGTCCACCAGGGCCAGCAGGCAGTGTCGTGGTCTGAGGACCAACGAAGGTACCAGGAACCGCAGAAAACACGGTTGTGAAAGAGACGCCAGAAGTCGGAAGCGCGCTCTGGACAAGCACAGTAGCCAGTCCGTCAGGTCCAGCAGGCAGAGTCGTGGTCTGAGGACCAACAAATGTGCCAGGAACCCCGGAGAAGACTGTCGTATAAGAGACGCCAGATGTTGGAAGGGCACTCTGAACAACCACAGTAACAAGGCCGTCAGGTCCAGCAGGCAAAGTCCTAGTTTGCGGTCCAATAAAAGTGCCAGGAACCCCAGAGAAGACTGTCGTATAAGAGACGCCGGATGTAGGCAGAGCACTTTGAACAACGACCGTGGCGAGGCCATCGAGCCCGGCAGGCAAAGTGGTTGTTTGAGGTCCGATGAACGTGCCGGGTACTCCAGAGAAAAGCGTTGTATAGGAGACCCCCGATGTGGGCAAAGCACTCTGGACGAGGACTGTGACAAGACCATTGGGACCGGCGGGTAGAGTGGTCGTCTGAGGTCCGATGAAGGTGCCGGGCACTCCAGAGACCACGGTAGTGTAGGAAACTCCTGATGTGGGAAGAGCACTTTGAACGACGACCGTAGCGATTCCATTAGGGCCAGCGGGCAGCGTAGTTGTCTGAGGCCCAACGAATGTTCCAGGCACCCCGGAAAAGATGGTTGTATACGAAACTGGGCTTGCGGTTGGAAGAGCACTACCCGTGGTTGGCAGAGCGCTCTGGAGAAGGACTGTGGCAATGCCGTCAGGGCCAGCTGGTAGCGTGGTCGTCTGAAGTCCGATGAAAGACCCGGGTACCCCAGAGAGCACAGTGGTGTATGAGGCCGCTGTTGCTGTTGTAGGCACAGCACTCTGAAGGAGGACAGTCGCAATGCCATCAGGACCAGCCGGTAGCGTGGTCGTCTGAATTCCGATGAATGTCCCAGGAACTCCAGAGGCAATGGTCGTGTACGAGACCGGGCTTCCGGTTGGCGAAGCACTAGTTGCGGTTGGCAGAGCGGTCTGGAGGACGACAGTCGCGATGTTGTTGGCACCAACTGGCAAGGTCGTTGCTCGAGTTCCAACAAAGGTCCCAGGCACTCCCGACAAGATTGTGGTAAAGGAGACGCTCTGAGACGGAACGGCGCTTTGGACGAGGACGGTAGCCAAACCGTCGGGGCCTGCTGGCAAGGTGGTGGTCTGAAGACCCGCGAAGCTTCCGACGATGCCAGTCGCGATAGTCGTGTACGAGACAGTGGCGCTGGGGCTGAAAGCCGCACTCGTGGCGCTGGCCTCGGCGAAAGGCACGAAGATGATGACAGACAATTCTGCACTGATACTGAGTTGAATGGTCGTCGTGGAGCGAGTGGTTCCAGTGTATGAAGACGTGATCGTGGTGGTGCCGCGACTCGAGGCTGGTGTTGATGGAGCAGCGGAGATGGCGGCGGTCGGTGTCTGCACGATGACGGTGCCAACTCCGCCGATGACTGCGGGTAGAATCGTGCTTGTTGCAGCAACCGGTCCACCTGTGGTGATGGTGGTGAGAGAGCCCGCGGCTGAGCTGGAGGTGGGCGCTGATACAATGACTGATACCACTCCGTCGGCTCCGGTGACGATGGCCGTTGCCGGAAGGGCCTCGGTACCGGGTACGGTTGTGAAAACCGTAGTCGGTGCGCCAGCGGCGCTTGAAGCCGTAACTCCAGAGGCGCTGGAACTTGGAGTCTGGAGGATAACAGAGACCACGCCATCGGAACCAGTAACAGTTGTGATTTGAGGGACGAGGCCGGTTCCAGGGACAGTAGTGAATACTGTGGTTGGAGCTCCAGCGGCGCCTGAAGTCACACCTCCAGAGGCACTGGAAGTCGGGGTCTGAAGGATGACAGAGACCACACCATCTGTCCCGGTGACGGTTGTTAGTTGAGGCACGAGACCGGTTCCAGGAGCTGTTGTGAAAACCGTAGTCGGTCCAGAGGTGCTTGCACCTCCAGAAGCACCTGATGTCGGGGTCTGGAGAATGACAGAGACCACACCATCGGAACCAGTGACGGTTGCTATCTGAGGAGCGAGACCGGTGCCAGGGACTGTAGTGAATACTGTGGTTGGAGCTCCAGCGGCGCCTGAAGTCACACCTCCAGAAGCACCTGATGTTGGGGTCTGAAGAATGACAGAGACCACGCCATCGGCCCCAGTAACAGTTGTCAATTGAGGCGTCAAGCCCGTCCCTGGCGCGGTTGTGAAGACGGTTGAAAGTACTTGTCCAGAAGTTGTGGGAGTCTGCAAGATAACAGAAACAACACCATCGGCTCCAGTGACAGTGGTAATTTGAGGTAGGAGGCCGGTGCCTGGAGCCGTGGTGAAGACAGTAGAGGGAGTGCCGGATAGGGAGCCGGACAGAGAGCCAACGGTAGGAGTCTGAATGATGACCAGGCCGGTGCCGTTGGGGTCCGTGGGCAAGACGGTCGTGGTCGCCGGGACGAGACCGGAGTATCCACTCGTGATGGTCGAGAAAGCACCGGGAACATCGATGACAACCGTGGCTGGCAGGCCGCTGCTCGCGGCAGGGATTGTAGTGGTGGCCGCGGAGGATGCACCGAAGCGCGTGGTGGTGATCTGGGCCGAGGCGGCAGGGAGCTGGACGAGAACGGTTGTCTGATCGCCGGGCTGAGCCGGGCTGGCGGTGGATATCAGAGTAACTGAGCCGGGGTATGTGCTGAAGATGGTTGTGATGCCGCTGGCTCCAGATGGCGACGATGCGGCAGTCGCGGGAACTTGGATCAAGACAGTTTGAACGCCATCAGACCCAATGGGCAAGGTCGTGGTACCCGTGGATGAAAGACCCGGGACACCAGCCGTGGCAGACCTGAGGACTCGGGGAGCGGCAACGAGCACAGTCCCGAGCTTGTCGGCGCCGGACGGAGCAAGCGTAGAGATGACAGTCGAAGATGCCGTGACGAATGTGGTCACGGTCGTGTAGGAGGTGCCGCCCGAGACGCTGACGGAAGGCGTGCTTGAAGCAACATTGGTCGGGATCTGAACAAAGATGGTACCAGGGAGACCAGAGGCGGCCGGCGCCACGGTTGATGACAGGGCGACGGAACCAGCGTATCCGGTCGTGACTGTGATGTACGAGATGATGGCCTGCGTGATCGAAGTCGCTGAACCTGCTGCTGACGTGGGAGTTTGGATGACAACCGTGGCCAGCCCGTCTGGGCCAGTCGCGGTTCCAACAAGCGTCTGGAGGAGGCTTCCGTCGTAGCCACTCGTGACAGTCGTGTATGAAACGCCTGGGAGCGTCGTGGATGCCGAGGGCACGATTGTGGTTGAGCCGGTCGGAACCTGCACGACGGCCGTGGCAAGCCCGTCTGCTCCGGTAGCAGTGCCGAACAGGGTCTGGAGTACCGATCCAGCATACCCGCTGGTGACGGTGGTGTAGGATGCCGGAGCGGTGGCGGAAGAGCCAGAAGCAACCGAGGAAGTTGGCACTTGGACCAGCACGGTTGCGAGGCCGTCGGCTCCAGTGGCCGTACCAATAAGAGTCTGGAGAAGCGATCCGCCATATCCGCTGGTGACGGTGGTGTATGGCAGGCCAGAGACCGTGGTCGCCGGCGAGGTGGCGGCTGCCGTGGGTGTTTGAATGACCACCGTTGCAAGGCCATCGAGGCCAGTTGCGGTGCCGATGAGCGTCTGGAGAACTGATCCGCTATACCCGGAGGTGACCGTGGTGTACGATAGACCGGGAATAGTTGATGACAGTGACGGGGTAGCTGCCGTGGGTGTTTGAATGACCACCGTTGCAAGGCCATCGATGCCAGTTGCACTTCCGATGAGTGTTTGCAAGACAGATCCATCGTAGCCACTGGTGACCGTCGTGTACGATAGACCGGGGACTGTCGATGACAGTGACGGGGTGGCGGCAGTAGGCGTCTGGATGACCACCGTTGCGAGGCCATCCAGGCCAGTTGCAGTGCCGATAAGCGTCTGAACAAGAGCTCCGCCGTACCCGCTTGTAACTGTGGTATACGACAGACCAGGAACAGCTGATGATGGCGACGAAGTGGCCCCAGTGGGTGTCTGGACAACCACCGTTGCGAGGCCGTCAGGTCCGGTTGCAGTGCCGATGAGCGTCTGGAGCACGGCGCCATCGTAGCCACTGATGACGGTGGTGTAGGAGAGACCTGGAACTGTGGTCGGGGTCTGCACGAGGACAGTTGCAAGCCCGTCAGCTCCTGTGGCAGTTCCGATGAGTGTTTGAAGCACAGAACCGCCATAGCCGCTTGTGACGGTGGTGTATGAGACACCAGGGATAGTTGATGATGGCGTAGGGGTTCCGGTTCCTACAGTGGGAGTCTGGACAACAACCGTAGCCAGCCCGTCCAGACCAGTAGCGGTTCCGACAAGCGTCTGCAGCACAGAGCCGTCATATCCAGTGGTCAACGTAGTGTACGAAAGACCCGGAACTGTAGTGGGTGTCTGAATTACGACGGTCGCAAGGCCGTCAAGACCAGTGGCAGTTCCAACAAGTGTTTGGAGTACGGAACCGCTATAGCCGCTTGTGACTGTGATGTAGGAAAGACCTGGAACTGTGGTCGGGGTCTGCACAACGACGGTTGCAAGCCCGTCGGCTCCCGTGGCAGTTCCTACAAGTGTTTGAATTACAGAGCCGGCATATCCGCTTGTGACTGTCGTGTAAGCCGGACCAGTGACAGATGAAGGCGAAGAGATGCTTGCGGTGGGAGTCTGGACAACAACTGTGGCCAGGCCGTCCAAGCCAGTGGCAGTTCCAACAAGCGTTTGAAGCACGGAACCACCATATCCACTTGTGACTGTCGTATACGAGACCCCAGGGATGGATGAAGGGGAAGAGACTCCGGCAGTAGGTGTCTGTATAACGACAGTAGCCAGCCCGTCGATACCGGTCGAGGATCCAATGAGTGTCTGAACAACGGATCCGGCGTAGCCACTTGTGACAGTGGTGTACGAAATACCAGCAATAGAGGAGGGCGAGGTGTTGCCTGCGGTGGGAGTCTGGATAACGACAGTAGCCAGTCCATCAATGCCGGTCGAGGACCCAATGAGAGTCTGGATGGCTGATCCAGCGTAGCCGCTTGTGACTGTTGTATAGGCAAGGCCAGGCAGGGCTGTTGCAGTTGGAGTCTGAATGACAACAGTTGCCAGTCCATCAATGCCAGTCGAAGATCCAACAAGGGTCTGGACGACTGATCCGCCGTAACCACTTGTGACTGTGGTATACGAAACGCCGGGAATAGTTGAGGGCGAAGTGACGCTTGCAGTGGGGGTCTGGATAATCACGGTAGCCAACCCGTCAACACCAGTGGATGATCCGACGAGGGTCTGAACAACTGATCCTGCGTAGCCACTTGTGACTGTCGTATACGCAAGGCCAGGCAGGGCTGTCGCGGTCGGAGTCTGAATGACAACCGTGGCCAGCCCATCGATGCCGGTGGAGGATCCAACAAGGGTCTGAACGACTGATCCACTGTATCCGCTGGTTATGGTAGTGTACGAAAGGACAGAAGGCAAACCAGACGGAAGCGAGCCGGACGAAGGAGAGCCTGATGAAGCAGAAGGAGTTCCAGCAGTAGGAGTCTGTATGACAACAGTAGCCAGCCCGTCGATGCCGGTAGATGATCCGATGAGGGTCTGCACAACTGATCCATCATATCCGCTAGTCACGGTGGTGTAAGAAAGACCGGGGATGGATGAAGGCAAGCCGGACGAAGGCGAAGAGATGCTTGCGGTAGGAGTTTGAATAACCACCGTAGCCAGCCCGTCAATACCCGTAGACGACCCGACGAGGGTCTGAACAACCGATCCGTCGTAGCCGCTGGTCACGGTTGTGTAAGAAATACCAGAAAGGACCGTCGCGGTGGGGGTCTGGACGACCACAGTAACAAGACCGTCAGCTCCAGCAACCGAGCCCGTTGAAGTGGCGGTGATGGATCCGCCATACCCGGAGGTGAGGGTGACGAAGAGTGCGGGGCTGCTCGTGGCAACTGGCGAGGAGACGGCGGTCGGCGACAGGACGAGGACGGTGACCAAGCCATCGGCACCCGTGAGGGTTCCCGTCGCCGTTGAGACGACTGACCCGGGGTAGCCGCTGGTCAGAGTTGTGTACTGGGCTCCCAGAGCGCTCGTGGCGCTCGGTACTTGGACGAGAACCGTTTGGACCGGAGAGCCGTTGACGGTGCCGAGTGGCAGACTCGTGGTCTGAGTGACGGACCCGGGGTAGCCGCTGGTGACAGTGGTGAACAAGACGCCGTTCGCGATAGAGGAGGTCGGGACTTGTACAAGAACCGTCTGCACCGGGGATCCGCCAACGGTCGCCAGCGGGAGGCTCGTGGTGAGGGTGGCGGAACCATCGTAGCCGCTCGTGACAGTCGTGTACAAGATGCCGCTGGCCAGGGTTGAGCCGGGCACTTGCACGATGACGGTACCAGCGTCTCCGCTGTTGGCCGGCGGAATCGTGGTCGTCGCGGGACCAAGGCCGGTGAAGCCATTGCTTGTGACCGTCACGTACGAGGCGGGCTGTATGCCAATCAAGCTTGAGGGGACTTGAACAATGACGGTTCCCACATCCCCGGGAGAGCCGGGGGCTATGGTCGTGGTTTGGGGAACCAGCCCGGTGAAGGCACTGGTGACGGTGGTATAAGAGGCGCCCGAAGAGGCCGTGAGAGGAACTTGGATAACAACCGTGCCAGTGCTGTCCCCGACCGCGGGATTGAGCGTGGTCGTCGCAGGGACGGAGCCAGAATAGAAGCTGACAATGGTAGTGTAGACGATGCTGACGCTGTTCGTCGGGCTCGACGTGGCCGAGGCATTGGGCACCTGGATAAAGACGGTGCCGATGCTTGCGGTATCGCTAGGGTTAGGGAGAAGCGTCGTTGTCTGAGTAATAGAGCCATCGTATACACCTGTAACGGTTGTGAAGATGGCGGGCAAGACGCCGGCACTTGAACCGGCACTCGAACCGACGCCTGAAGTTGGGGCGAGGTTGGTAAGTGGGAAGCCGTTAGTACCAGTTGCCGATTGGGGGATCTGAACAACGACAGTTCCAATGCTCGCGATATCGCTAGGGTCAGGGAGAAGCGTCGTTGTCTGAGTGATAGAACCAGGGTATCCGCTTGTGACAGTCGTGAAGATGCCGACACTATCACCAGCACTCAAGCCAGCACTGGAACCAGCGCTCGAACTTGGCGTGAGATCGGTGATTGACAGGGCGTCACTACCAGTAGCTGACTGAGGCACCTGGATAAAAACGGTGCCGATGCTTGCGGTATCGCTAGGGTTAGGGAGAAGTGTCGTTGTCTGAGTAATAGAGCCATCGTATACACCTGTAACGGTTGTGAAGATGGCGGGCAAGACGCCGGCACTTGAACCGGCGTTCGAACCAGCGCTCGAACTTGGCGTGAGATCGGTGGGCAGCAGCTGTGAAGATGTCGCGGCAGAGGGTTGGAAAACAATGACCGTCCCAACAGTGTCAGCGCCCGAGGGCGCGGCTGTTGAGATGGAAAGCGTCGCACCGGGGTAGGCGCTGGTGACAGTGGTGTACGAAGAGACCCCTGGGATGGAGACGCTCGAAGCCGGGACGAGCACGACGACCGTTCCGACGGTGTCGGTGCCGGAAGGTGCTTGAGTCGACGTCGCCAGCAGAGACCCGGCGTAGGTGCTGATGATGGTCGTGTACGAGACCGTGACACTGGGCGCCGCGGAACCTGTCGGCTGCAGAATGACAACGGTGCCGACTGTGTCGGAGCCCGCAGGCGGGATCGTGGATGTGGCGACGACCGGGCCACCATATCCGCTGGTGACAGTCGTGAACAAGCCGCCGGCATCGGATGCCGCGGTGGACTGGATGGGTTGCAGTACGACCACGGTGCCCGGCTGCCCGGAGACGGACGGCAAGATGGTAGAAGTCAAGGCCGCTGAGCCGGTATACGGGCTGGTGACGGTGGTGAAGGGGATGTCTGCCGAAGAGATGGGCTGGAGGAGGACGACAGTGCCAACGCTATCGCTTCCGGTTGGGAAGACGGTGGTCGCTGATGGTATCACACCCGTGTACGCACTGGTGACGGTCACGAAGCTGACAGAGGCTGTGCTCGTGGGTACAAGCACGATGACGGCGCCAATTGAATTGGTGCCGGTAGGCAGAATGGTCGACGTCGACGTCGTCGAGCCAGTGTATCCACTGGTGGCGGTGATGAAGAAACCAGGAAGAGCACTGGCGGCGGCAGACGTGGGCTCGAGAATGATGACAGTGCCAAGGGTGTCAGTGCCAGAAGGCAGAACGGTGGTCGTCGAAGGAACCAGACCGCTATAAGTGGCCGTAATGGTGGCGAACGAGATGCCTCCGGAAGCCGTGTCGGCCGCGGAGGTGGACGGAACCAGGACGACAATGGCGGAATCTCCCGACGACCCAACGGGGAGGGTCGTGGTCAAGGTGACTGAGCCGCCGTATGTGCTAGTGAGGACGTTGGAAAGCGCTGCTGTCGGTGATGCTGCCGCACCAGTAAGGTTTGGAACAAATACCACCGTCTGTCCCTCACCTGGAGAACCAGTAGGGATAACAGAGGTGAGCGTAACAGATCCTCCGTATGTGCTGGTCAGGACGTTGGAGAGCGCTGCTGTCGGTGATGCTGCCGCACCCGTAAGGTTTGGAACAAACACCACGGTCTGTGCAGGTTCGCCCAAGGAACCGGTAGGGATAACAGAAGTCAATGTGACTGAGCCATCGTAAGTGCTGGTCA
>MU843567.1:18264-116528 GCA_030867255.1 Colletotrichum somersetense
CTGTTGTGACCTGCGATCCCGGGAATCCAGCTGTGATGGTGTTGAGAAGCCGAGGAGCGGCAGAACCAGCAGCGCCGGGAGCGCCAGGGGCACCGGGAGCTCCGGGAGCACCAGGAGCACCAGCGGCACCAGGAGCACCAGCGGCACCGGGAGCACCAGCGGCACCGGGAGCGCCGGGAGCACCAGCAGGACCAGCAGCACCGGGAGCGCCGGCGCCAGCAGGGCTGGTGGGAGCAGCGCCAACCGGGGTTGGCGTCAACACCAAGATGGCAGGGGCAATAGGGGCGCCGCTCGCGGGCTGGATGGTTGCTGTCGTCACTTGCGATCCCGGGAAACCGGCCGTGATGGTGTTGGTGGGCCGAGGAGCGGCGGGTCCGGTAGCACCGGCGGCGGTCGGCGTCAACACCAAGACCGCAGGGGAGACGGAACCACCATTCGGGATCTGTACGGTCGCTGTCGTGACCTGCGATCCCGGGAATACAGCTGTAATGGTGTTGAGAAGCCGAGCGGCAGGTCCAGCAGCACCGGGAGCACCAGCAGCACCAGGGGCACCGGGGGCACCGGGGGCACCAGGAGCACCAGCAGGATCAGCAGGACCAGCAGCTCCGGGAGCACCAGCAGCACCAGGAGCACCAGCAGCACCGGGAGCACCGGGAGAACCGGCGCCACCAGGGGCGGCGCCAGCAGGTCGGTTCGTCGGAGTCAACACCAAGACCTGGCTGACCGATCGGGTCCCGGATGGCGGCAAGGTGATTGTGGTGGGAACAGACCCGGAATACCCACTGGTGAGACGTAAAAGGGCCGGGTTGTTGCCCGCTGAACCCGGTGCCACCGGACTGGCTGCAGGATTTCCGCCATTGAACGTGGCCGCCGGCGATCCAGCATTGCCACCAGCGGTGGGTGCTGCGATACCGCCCAAGGGGGTGTAGACCAAGTACGTTCCGGGGCCGCTCTGGCCCGTAGGCAACAGCGTGACTGTTCTCGGAGCCGAGCCGGAAACGCCGCCTCTGGTGAGAGTCACGTAGTCGCTGGGAGCGGACAAGGCTTGCGGGAGAATCCTGGGTCCCTTGTCAGCATGCGAACTTCCTCGGTGCAGTGGGCCACTTGTGGATGGATGGATGGCTTACCTAGTGACGCGAGAAGTCAAGGTCCCCAGCTTGTCAATCTCTGTGACCAAGGTGACGGGCGCGTTCGTGATTGTGAGGGTAAGGCCAGCGTCGAGCACCAAGGTGGTGTTGATGGGCAGATAGGCGCTGATGAAGATGGGCTGCCTGACGATCAACTGCACCGGCTGCACTTCGACGGACGTGATGCCGGCAGGGCAGGAGGGGTTGTCGGGGAACTGAGGCAGCGCGGCTGCGAGCCAGGACTGGCCGGCGGCGGCCAGCAGGCTCAACGCCGGGACGAACCTCATGATGATGAAGCGCGGCTGCGTGATGCTGGCACGATGGTCTCAAGGCGGTCCAAGACACACCAGGTCTGGAAAGCTGGACGGAGGCAAAGAGGCTTGCTCTCGGGTATACACGTATCCTTGTTGGTGCAATCAATAGAGGACGTTGTTTGCCTTCTTCCTTCTCGACAGGAAGAAGATATGTAGTGGCTTGTCTGGGGAAAGCTGATGGTCTGCTTATTTCTCATGCGATGGCATCTCTGGGGATGTTCGCGAAGCGCCACTGTTCAAACAGCGGAAAAGAAGGCGAGAGGAGGAAGACAAAAAAGGTACAACGGAGTCTTGTCTTCAAGTATACGGGGGTGCCTTGAATCAGATACCTGCCAAGGCTCAAGACGACCACGATTGTTGCCGCCCCTTTCTCGATTCAGAGACGAAACAGGGATTGTTCTGCTCTTGTTGCCGTGGGACTGTTGCGTGCCTGTAGATCGGAATGACTTTGTGGGTGTGGAATGTCTCTCCTACACAGCTATTGGAGGAGGGTGAGAAGGAGGAGGAGGAGGAGGAGGACGAGAAAGAGAAAGAAGATCCGGCGGGCGCACGCCAAGTTGAATGACAACAAGGTCCTTTCCTGACGGATGTTCTGCGTTGAGATGGATTCCCAGCTTCCTGGTACTTACGAGGTGTAAAAGGAGAAGATATTAGAGCCAGAGGAGGCGAGTGAGTGAGTGCGTGACAGAGAGAGATGGAGAGATACAGCCGTCCGTGGCAAAAGTGTATGACGGTCCGAGTCGCCGCCCATGCCATCCGAGGACGGCAGAACTTCCCATTTCGCTTGCTGTTTCCATGGCTTCCTGCTCGATGGGTGGTTCTAGCCATGGCTCCTCGTTCCGGTGGGCAGCGGTGGTGTGTGTGTGTGTGTGTGTGTGTGTGTGTGTGTGTGTGTGTCCCCAGGAAGAGAGATCTAACACAGTTCCGTCAACCAAGAGCTCTTGTGTAGTTCCGGGAGCAGCAACGGGAGTGCTCCGGAAACGGGGTGAAAAACAATAAGCGTAGAAATTCCCCAACGCTGACAATCCCATTGTCTGGGCCCGTCGAGGTTTAGCGGTCAATGAGGACGAGGCACGCAACCCGCCGCCGCCGCCAACACCAAGGCAACTAACTCTGTGGCAGTAGATGGCGCACCCGAGGTTGCGGTGACAACAGCTGTCCCTAGCCTTCTCTCGGCCCTTGGCGATGTTCAGCTATGAGGCGGAAGATTTGCACCCGTGATTCCCGGGGCAAATCACGCTCTAGCCTGATGACATGTCTTGGGTTAGGCTGGATCTTGTTGTTACGAATGCGTTGCCGGAAAAGGCTCCGAAGTTCGAATACCTACTCGAGTGAGTAGATGCAGCACCGGTCGAGGTAGGAGCTAAAGTAAATCTTACACAGAAACGTCGAGGGCCGTCTCGTGAGGCGTCCGTGTTAGTCCTTGCACGATGGGTCGTTACTGGCTGACGCCTGTCAAGACGCATCTACTCGTTCAGCCTGTCACAGCTCTAGGACTGCTGGACGGCTTCAACTCCGCGGCCGGAAACGGACACGCAAGCGGGATGCCAAGCGGGATGTCAAGCCAGTGATGCGTGATGCCGAGTGCCTCGCGCCGGGCTGCCAAATCTGCGGCTAGTAAGCTTAGCTTCACACAAACACCCTAGCGACGGGAATGATGGACCGTCTTTTTTGACAACAGTTGATTAATTAGTGCGCATAGTCACCTGGAGAGTCGCTGGTTGGTCTGCCAGACCAAGACATGATTACACACACACACACACACACACACACACACACACACACACACCCATGGAGTCTAGACAGTCCAGACCCTATTCCCTGAGCCCGATGAAGCTATCCCCTTGGAGCTTTAGCCCAGCGTCTTGCCGTGAAAAAGCTGTTCGGATCCGGTTGACTACGATGACATATCCAAGGCCCGGGACGGCTGAGGCGAACCTGCCCGGCCGCTATTGCCATGTCTCTAACCGCACCCGGAACAGAAGAGCTCCAGGAGAGGCTATGCATCGGAGGTCTTCAGCTGGACGCGGTCAAGATTGCATCGTCACAAAGGCTTGATCGGTTTGCCTTCGATCTTTCCCTCACTCGGTCTACCCCTCGTCACCGTTCGAGCCTGGCCTCGGTGGCCTTTGTGGCTTCCGTCCGCTACGGCAGAGATCTCCGCGGGCACCCGTTTGTGGACAATGGAGTTGGCGCTCTTCTTACACTATGGGTGACATGACGATGTCCGGAGATGGACGTCAGACTAGATTCGGGTCTTCGTCAGTCGACTGCCTCCAAGGAGAGAGAGAGAGAGGGCATATGACGATACCGGCCCGAGTCTCCGTCGAGAATGTCCTGATATACGGGTTTGCCCGCATTCCATCTGCATCTCAACCCCTTGCTACTCTAGCTTCATCTGAGCCCACAAGCCAGCCCCCTTGCCTCGCCCAAAAATGCTCCCTTACATCTTTGCATTCGCTGCCGTGGTGTCCGGCGCAAGGGTCGAGCAGAGACAAGACAGTTGTTCCTCCACCGTCACGCTAGATACTCTCTCAGTCACCACGGTAGAACCGATCTCGATCTACTTCTTGCCAGGCCGAGCCGTCCCCACGGGAACCAACAACAACAACGAAGACCCCTTCGTCATCGTCTTCCAGACCGTGTACTCCACCTTCTGCCCCAACTGCCCATCGGGGGTTTTGCAGCCAAAGACATACACCGTCACGCAAACCTGCACCGGCCCCATCACTGCGTGCCGGCCGTCCGGGACCGTATTGCCCGCGGGCTTCAAGACGACCCAGGCCACTTGCACCAACTGCCCGACCCCCTCGAGCGCGGTCCTGACCGTCCCCGACGTGCCTGACGTCGTCGTCACCCAGACAGTCTTTGAGACCGTCACCGAAGGTGGCCTGACAGCCACCCGCACCGTCGTCCAGACTTTCACGACTGCGTCCTCCCCGTCGGGGAGCGTCCTGTCCGCCATCAGCTACACGGGCCGCGTCGGGACCTTTGACGCGGGCATCTTTGTCGAGCCCGCGACTGCGACCGCGACTGCCACACTCGTCGTGACGGAGGAGAGAACCGCCACCGCGACCGCCACCATGACCAGGGGCCCCGATGGGAAGCTCAGGCCGGTCGGCCTCAGCAGCGGGGCGGGACGGTATGTCTCCGCGGACAAGATGTTGGTATATGGCGTGAGCGCCTTTGCTCTTTTGTTGCTTGCTTCTTCATAACCGTCATAGGGGAGCACTGGTTTCTGGGTGAGGCTTCAAAATTGTACAGATGACCGAATCAAAAACTCAATAGCATGCGTGGTAATTTGGGGGTGTTATTATGGTCGGGTCGCTGTCGCACAGACAGACAGACATGTTTCCCCAACAGGACCTTTCAGGCTCAGCTCACTTTTTTTTCCTTTTTCCACATGTTGCATTAGCTCCGACATTCCAGTATATAAGAACGTCCAGGGCGGTATCATACACGAGGGTCTCGGAGGAAATAATGTCTTAACACTGGTCAGATAGACTATACCTATCAACATTACGGTTAACCCGCTTCTTCTGAGATTCCTCATCCGTCGGTGTTGTTCACGCGCTCGTTGTTCCCACGCAAGTATCGCCTTCCCTCTGGCTCTATCCATCTCCTGAGCAACCCAGGCGTGCAGGCGTGACTGTTTGCTGAATGTAGCTGGTTTATAATCAAGACCCTGGTTATGAATTCTTTCCTGCTGAGGGCTGCCTACCCCAAACCGCTCGAGAAGGCGGCACTGGTGCCTGAAGGTCCCCAGAATAACCATGTTGTAAGCTCTGGGGCCAGGGGAACCCGACGTCTCATTGGAGATCTCCAGGACTACTACACAAGTAGGCACATGCATACTCTTTGGGGTCGTATGATGTCTTTCAGCATGCCCATGCCCTTGAAGTGAGACACCGTACGTCCGTCCAAGGTACGAACGCGTGTCAAGATCCGAAATACGGGGATAAAGTGGCATTCATCGCATGAGACGAAAGATGAAATGTTACCTCACTACGGGTCTGCAAATACGGTACCTACACTATTTCATCGCTCACTCAATACCATCGCCGCACATTCATGTCGATGGCTGCGCTAAGTCAGGTGATGACTGACGAGTCCGTCATATCTAATTCTTCCGTCTATTCACCCGTGGAGGGCGTCTGTCTAAGTGGTGCTGTCTACACTGATAACGAATTCCCTGCAAGTTTCCCCGTGTCTCCTGGTCGTTTCTATGCGCTACGCCTTATACTAACCGGTCCCTCTCTCCCCCCCCTCTCTCTCTTCCTGGTCCGAATGCGGGACCAATGACGGAGGGTTTGGGTCGTCACACAAGCCACAAATGTCATTCTGGCCTGTGGTCCCTCGTTCCGAGGACGACAAAGCAGAGAATGCACAAGTTATGCCCGCCCGTTGCGGCTAGCACCCAAGATCCGTAAAAGCGCCTCTCCGTTGCGTACTCGCGCGATTTTCGTCGCCGCCACCGCTGATGTAACTTCTCGGCCGAACTGTTGCCGCCGGCGGGTAAAATAGACGGCGTGACACCCACCCCTCGACGTTGATGCAGGAATGATACGCCTACAGTGGGTGTATGTGGCTCCCTTCGCGGATGGCTTCGTAGCTTGTCGCTGAGCCTGCTGCTTTCTTCGTCGATGAATCATGATGTCTTTGTATGGGGAAGTCGTAATGTCCTGGAACTCATGCAGATGATGTCGATGCCACCGACCGAAGCACCTGCTTCAACCACCACACGTGAATGCGGATGTCGTCGGTCAGCTCCGGGTGGAAGCTCGTGGCGAAGATGTTGTTCTGCCTCACGGCCACGATGTCGCCGACCGAGTCGTCGGCCGTGCTCTGGCTGACGCCCTCGGCGGCCCTCGTCTTGCGCCCGGGGAGGACTGCCAGCACCTCTACCGACGATGACGACGACGACGACGACGGCGTCGCGGCCTCGGTCGAGAGGATCTCCTCGACAATTGGGGCGCGGATGAAGACGCCGGGGTAGGGCGCGGGCGCCGTCTCCGCGCCCTCGCCACCTTGCGACAGGAACGGCAGTTCGAGATCGGCGACAAAGCTCTCGATCTGCCTGCCAAAGTGGTTGCGGTGGACACGCACGCCGAGGCCTCCGATGAGCTCTTGACCGCCCTTCTTGGTGGCGTTGGCTTCATCGGCGAGCAGGATCGCGCCTGCGCATGTGCCCCATACCGGCTTGCATTTGACTCTGGAGCGGCAGAAAATGGATTAGATGACTTGTCTCTCGTACGTTAATCAGACGCAAGCCGTCGAATTGGAAACAATTGGTTTGCCGTTACTGGGGGGAACTTTCTGGGGGGAAACATTCGACTGGAATGCTCCCTCTCTCTCATCCTCTGTTGTCTTTTTCCTTGTCTTTCTTTTTGATTCATTCTTCATTGCAAATGACATAATGGATGTGGGAAAAAAGAAAAGAAAAGAAAAAAGATTCGACGGGTTGGTTCCCTACTCACTTGACGAATTCCTTCAGGGGTCCCATCAGCCCGGACTGCGTAGCGACAAACGAGATGGTGGTGCTCTCTCCGCCCGGAATGATGAGGGCGTCACAGCGGCGGAGCTCTGCCTCGGTACGGACCTCGATGGCTGCGATTTCGGCCTTCGGGCTCGGCGTCGTCGGCGACTGGGCCGTCGCGAGCCAGGCGGCGGCCTTCCTCGTGAGCTGGACGTGCTCTTGGAAGCCGCCTTGGAGCGCCAACACGCCGACGGTGACGGTCGACATGGTGTCGAGAGTGAGTGCTGCTGATGGATGTTGTTGAAGATTTTGATGCGCAGAGTTCTTCTTTCGGGCGCCACGAGGGAAATAGTCGTTGAAAATTGCGCTTATTTTACGGTTGAGTCATTCGAACGCCGTGGGACACTTTAACAAGGTTCGGGACTGCTTAAACAGAGCGTGGATAGACAAGCCTTGGCGATGGAGGTTCTTGGTAGACCCTTGCTCGTCGATCTGGTCGCATGTAGTACATGTGTTGTCAGTCGGTGTGTCAACGAAGGGCGGAGCAACGCGACTCGGAAAGGCTGCCGATGGAGGGACGCAGAAAGCCATAGAAAAGGGCGCAAGGCCAGTCGAGACTAGCATGCCGTAGGCCAAAGATCAGACCGTAACTGGTTTACCTACCTGTACGTGCATACAGGTAGTAATGTGAGATGGATGACAGGGCGGTTGCCATCGGATGTGAAGCCCAGCAGGCATGATGGATGTCCCGCCGTCTTTCGGAGTTGATCTGTCGGGCCATCCATGCATACATAACATACTCATTCAAGCCTCCCTCATCCACTTTCCCTTATCTGCAGTAGTTCGATAATCCACACCTGCGGCTTATTCTCTGGTACGATGTACATGGCATGTGAGGGACGATGCACACACACAGCACCGTACATCGTACATCGTAGGTACGCCATATGCCTAGTTATCTCGTCAGATACTCCGCCATGCACACTACTCTGTAGACTAACGATGTCCAAACACCGGTGCGGGGGCCGCTAGCCTAGGTGCCCAGCTGGAGAGCTTTGATGACACTGCCATTCCGTTAAGGTTCGGAGTAACCGTATCTTGCCTTTCCGAGATCGGGACCTCGGTCCGTCTGCTTCCCATCACCATTCACCAGTCAGGTTTCCTCTGTCACAAGGCGGCAACAGCCCTTGGGGGCCGCCGCCGACTCAGATCACGTTCAAGCAAGGTCATCCGCCCGCCGTCGGACGAGTTCTAGGCCGGCGGGCTGTTGACCGTCTCCAGGCTTAATGGTAGGTTAATCTGAGGCCCTGTCCTGCAGTGAGAGAGGGCAAAGGGGTCTCCCGCGCGGCCAGAGACGGGATGACTCGGTACAGCAAAAGTCTAAAAATTTTCTCGTCCAATCTGTCGCTGTCGGCATCATCATCGTCGAGTCGTCGCCCTCGGCGCAGACGTGGAAACATTACTTATTGGTTGCCACACCCCCTTTTTCCCGCTCGTTCTTCTCCATTATCCCGTCAAAGAACACACTCCCACCCCCGGATTCCTCCGAATAGAAGACGTGTTACACAGTTTGTAGACCCATCAACGAAGCGGAGCCGCCGTCCCGAATCCTCTTTTGCCCTTTTCGAGGCCTGCCTTTCCCTCTGATTGATCAGTAAAAGAAAAAAAGATAACCCCTCCATCTTCACCCGGCCGTCTTATTTCCGGAACTCGATTCAAACCCCTTCTGTAACCGCATCATCATCATCATCACCACCACCAAAGACAGAAAGATGACCTCCAACGAAGCGACCCAAGCCAACGGCACCAACGGCGATGCCGCCAGGAACTCGTTCGCCGTCAAGGCCGGGCTCGCGCAGATGCTCAAGGGCGGCGTCATCATGGACGTGACGGACGCGGCGCAGGCCCGCATCGCCGAGGAGGCCGGCGCCTGCGCCGTCATGGCCCTGGAGCGCGTCCCCGCCGACATCCGCAAGGACGGCGGCGTCGCCCGCATGTCGGACCCGGCCGTCATCAAGGAGATCCAGAACGCCGTCACCATCCCCGTCATGGCCAAGGCGCGCATCGGCCACTTTGTCGAATGCCAGATCCTCGAGGCCCTCGGCGTCGACTACATTGACGAGAGCGAGGTCCTCACGCCGGCCGACAAGGTCTACCACGTCGACAAGACGCCCTTCAAGGCCCCCTTCGTCTGCGGCTGCCGGAACCTCGGCGAGGCCCTGCGCAGGATCGCCGAAGGCGCCGCCATGATCCGCACAAAGGGCGAGGCCGGCACCGGCGACGTCGTCGAGGCCGTCACCCACGTCAAGACCGTCACCAGCGACATTGCCCGCGCCAAGGCCGTCCTCCAGACCGAGGGCGTCACCGGCATCCGCGCCATGGCCCGCGAGATCGGCGTCGACCCGACCCTCCTCCAGCAGACCGCCGAGCTGGGCCGTCTGCCCGTCGTCAACTTCGCCGCCGGCGGCGTCGCCACCCCCGCCGACGCCGCCCTCATGATGCAGCTCGGCTGCGACGGCGTCTTCGTCGGCAGCGGCATCTTCAAGTCGGGCGACCCGGCGAAGCGCGCCAAGGCCATCGTGAGGGCCACGACGCACTACAAGGACGCCAAGGTGCTCGCCGAATGCAGCGAGGGTCTCGGCGAGGCCATGGTCGGCATTAACTGCGACAGCCTGAAGCCCGATGAGAAGCTGGCCACCCGCGGGTGGTAGGCCAGGCTGGGCTAGGCGGCGGCGGCGCAGGTGGGACGAAGAAGAAGAAGAAGAAGGGGGGGGAGGCGTGAGCGTTATTTTGCGGCTCGGACCGGATGGGAGGCAACGCATACACGCGATGGCTAATGCCGTGTATGTATGCGTGTTGTATTTGGGTTGTTCACACGGGTCATGACTCTACGACATGGAAAAGCATATTTTTATCTCCTTTCGACATGAGGCAATTTGGCCGCATCTCAGCCAGCGACGCTGAAGGGGGAGTAAGCATCATTTTCAACAAGGCATATCGCACAGATGACTTTTGCATAGAAGGGGCAAAAAGTAAATTTACCTTATTTGAGGTTGGACTTTGGGGCGCGTCGGTGTCGTCTCAGACGTGACTCGTGGAGTGAGAGGGGATGCCGAAATCTTACGAGGTGATGCGATGCACACGCCCATGCCGTGCCTGTCGACACCACCTTCATGACTCCGTTAGTCTCTGTTGATGCGTCTGTAGATTCTCGACTCCTTTTATTCTATGCCGGCCGACCCTCACGATGACCGTCTGTACGATGGATGCCGCGTGTCCTGGAGTTGATAACAGTAAGACTGGACGATGGACCTCGAAGATGGCGGCGGACATAGCTCAGTTGGGAGAGCGTCAGACTGAAGTGGGTTCCACGGACCCTGGAAACTTCATTCAATCAATCTGAAGGTCGTGTGTTCAATCCACACTGGCCGCAACTTCACCTTTTGGTGGTGAGTAGTAGTAAGTAAGACTTACATTACGATAATCAGTCTCAATCACTTCTGTTGTGTTTTGACTTGAAGTCTTTTTTTCTTGAAATATATGGGTAAACAAGTAAGCTGCTATAATATATATATATATACATTTACTGCTGGCCATTGAATGTTCTCATCGATTTGTTGTCTAAATCTCGGGTTTTTCATTGTTATTATTATCATTATTTGCTCACCTCGATTCAAGAGGACTTTCTTCTCACTTGGGACATGCGATGAATGGATTTATTCAGTTAGCCCTCCACGATTCGCTACCCCATATCAACGATTAGACGAAACACATTTCAATTCACCTTGGTCGGACGTGACATGATGAAGAAAAACACTTGTCTCGCCGTGTTCTCACGCGGCTCACGCATAGGGGATGATAGACAGGAAGGAAGGGTCGGCATTTACATGAAGAGTGTGTCTTGGCCCAGACACTTGACGAGGTGATCAAGGCGAGCAGTGATAATGGTCACTGTGTAGAGTTCGGGTTGGTGAGTACAAGAGAACGGCATCGACAGTCACAGTGGCCTTATGCACGAGGCTCTTCAGAGCTTCGCGAGACTGTGGTGACTCTGCTTGGTGCCTCCGAGGGTATGTTCTGTCACTTCAAACCCTCTCTCTCTCTTTTTTCCTCTCTCTCCCTGTCCCCGACAACTACACATGGCCCACTTCCTGGCTATGATGTGGCGTGATCATCAACGCCTCCAAAAGCAGTCCGTACTCGTTAGTCTTGAACAAATCAAAGTTGGTTCGGATGCCTCTGAAAGCTGCTGAAGCTCTACTCGTTTCCCTCTGACAACATTCGGCCTAGCTAGCCTTGATTGATACCACCGCTCCTTGGGTACACGATGGAGTGGAGCTGGTCTTCTACCCGACACGACCTACCCGACACCACGGTTCGCAATACGACGCCTCTGACGAACTTGACTTTTTTTTTGGCTTTTCAGATCTGTAGCACTTGGGAAAGAGAAACCCGACATCCAAGACCAAAAGACAAAGCATCCAAGCTCGGCGACCTGGGGAATCAGTTCATGGCGCGGTGATTCAGACCGTGACGCAGCGAGGACTGGCTGCTCTTGTTTAGTTCCCGCAGCCATAAAAGCACCCGGCGCAATCGACTTCCTATTGAACCGGAGAGAATCCCGCGCGGGGTCGGTGGCGCTTCGGGGATGGGGGTGGGGGGGTGTCTCGAGAACGGATGGAATGCTGCTGATTTGATTTGAAGCCGGCGCCTCTGGTTCACCCAGAAGGATTTATCTTCACGCGCGCCGGCTTAGGGCCGTGTCGCCAGACAGACATCGAGTTGCTTGGGTAATACAGCCAGCAATAAAGGCGTCGGTTTGTCAGGGATTTGACAACTGCCGCCGGCCAGCAGAGCCATGAGCCGACGACTATATTGCCGATCCGTGAGGATCGTTATGCTTGGTCTGAGCAGTGTTTAATGATACAAAATGTTACAGTGTCTGTCTTTGTTGTACACAGCGCCGGTTCGGCGGAACAGCCCCTCTCCCTACTTGCGCGCCGAGGCGCAACAACCGTACTAACTAGTACCTCGCCTTGCCGTTCTGCTCCTTGACGTTGCGACGGACGCGCCGCCCGTATCGCTCCACGCGGGACTTCACGTCCAGGTTGTAGCCCGGCATCGCACCGATGGCCTTGGAGAAGATGCCCAGCTGGCCCCGGCGGAAGGAAGCCAGGGCCATCTCGATGGCGTCGACCAGGCGCAGCGTCTGCTCGTCGTACGACAGCCCCGCGAACTGCATCTCGTCGAGAACGTCGAGCACGGCCTGCGTGTCGCCGTGGCGGTACCAAAGGATGGAGGCCAGCTCGTTGTAGAATGGCGTCGAGACGCCGAGGACGTAGGAGGCCAGGCCGAGCTCCTTGACGCGCGGCAGGACGTTCAGTGCCAGGGCGGACGACCGCGTAAAGGATTGGTCAAGCGTCTTGAGACCCTGGAGGAGGTGCATCGAGTAGAGCGGGCCATAGGCGTCCATTTCGAGAGCCGGCGGGTCGGGCAGCGTTGTGGCCACTGCTGCTTCTTCTTCCTTTTGCGTCCGCTTCGGTCTGCCTTTACCCTTGGTTGCCGTTTGCGACGGCGGTGGCTGCACCTGCTGGTCGCCATCGGAAATGCCAAGCTTAGCGACCATGGAGAAAACGTCGCGTTCCAAAACGTCCCACACCTCGACATCGGTGTTGCATTGGTCCAGAAGGGCTTGCAGCCTGACGACCTCCTGGGTCCGGAGCTCATTGTGGGCGGCCTCTATCCTCGCGGCCTGTTCCCTCTGGGCCTCGAGGACCGCATCTTGCTCGCGAAGCTGCTCTTCCGTCTTGAAGGAGATGCGAGAGGAGAACGGGACGTCGCCCGGGGCGTCGCGCAATTCCAAGGCCGCCTGGGCCGCGCGCCGCAGAGAGCGGGGGAACTTGCTCAGGATGGCGTCGCGGGGTCCCGGCTCGTCATCCTTGGCCTGGTAGGCAGCGGCGGCGGCGTGCGGGTCTGGGCGGCCGCTGCGCTTCGCAATGTCGGCAAAGATGTTTTGGAAGATGAACTTCTCGGTCGGGGTGATTGTCGACTTCTCGGGGTTATCGAGGCCGCTGGGGATGTCGGGCTGTTCGTTGGCCGGGCTGTCCCATTCGAAGGGGATGCTCTGTTCGCCGCGAGTTCGGGGGTGGGCATGGAGACGGCCCGCGGACGTCGAGAGAGACCGGAGAGCCGCGGAGGCCCTGAGGATCGTCCTCGTTTGGTAGAGGAATGGTGTCAGCGTGACGACAGACATGGCGAGCTGTTGAGCGCAATGCAGACCGTCTGGTCGGTCGGTTGGTCTGTCTTGCAGGTGGGTTGAAGCTGGCGATGCTTACCGTCCGTACCTTGCTTGCTTGGTCTTGGTGTACAGACAGCGTGAGTGCGCCCGGGAACAAAATTTCCATCCTTTTCGGTACGTACCGCAGGATAGGTACCGGATGAGCTCCATACTACGGAGTACCTCAGGTCCCATCCCCTAGCGAGGTGCATACCGCACAGGTACCTAACCCCCCCTGTAACGATCTTTTCACTGACGTAATCAATCTGACGTAATCCAGCTTTCGACCCCGGCAAATGGAGCCGAGGACAAGACGCGTTGCGACGCGCTCTCGGTTCAATTAAAGCAAGTCAGTCAGTCAGTCAGTCGCCTCCGACGCGCTCTTTCCGGGGCTTGGAAATCGCATCGCATCGCCCACAGGCAGCGAGCGAGCAAGCGTCGCGATCAGTTGCAATTGCACACACACACACACACACACTTTGGTTCATTCCGGTTATACCCTGGCGAAAGTCCATCTCTCACTCACTTCAGATCGCTCACTCCAGATTGCTCACTTTGTGACTCTTCACCCATTGGCTCCGTATAAGGAAGGTCCTGGTCAACGTACGTTAAGAAGGACGCCGCAGCATCTCGTCCTTGACCGAGTCGAGTCGCAATTGCAACCATGCCGATCAAGAAGAAGGAGGAGCCCGAGGAGGCCATCAGCGCCTTTGAGCGCATGCGGCGGGAAAACATCGCCAGGAACCAGAGCATTCTCAAGGATCTGGCGCATACCTCAAACAAGATCATGCCCGCGAAGCCGAAACCTGCCCCCAAACCCCGATCTGCTCCTGTCAAGAGGGAGGCGCCAGCTGCCCCCGCCGGCCCTGTCCGCCGCAGTGCCCGTGTCGCCGGGCTCGACGCCGACAACGAGACACTCAAGCGCAAGTACGAGGTCGAGATCGAGGACCAGGCCGCCAAGGAAAAGGCCAAGAAGAAGCGTGTCGGTGGCACCCTTAGCCTGGGTGACATCGCCGTCGAGGGCAAAAAGTTCAACAAGGGCATCGACGGCCTGGGTTCTCTGCTGCCCCGTGGCGCCCAGCCCGGGGTGCCGACCTTTACCGACGAGGATATCGAGAACACGTCCGACAAGGACCTCAAAGACCTGAGGAGAAAGATGGGAAAGTTGGAGCTCTACGACAAATGGATCCCCAACGGTAGGCAGGCCCATTTGCTTCCTCTTGTCGCCTGCAGGAGTCTGTACAGGTAGATGCTAACCTCACGTGCTCGCTTGCTTGCTTGCAGACATCAAGATCTGCCCTCAGCGGATATATGCTTCGACGTTCCACCCCACCGAGGAAAAGCCCCTCGTCTTCGCTGGCGACAAGGAAGGAGCCCTCGGTGTCTTCGACGCCTCGCAGGAGGGCCCTCCGGAGAGCAACGACGATGACGACGGACAAGAAGAGGCCGAGTGGAAGGAGCCCGAGATTGGCGCCTACAAGATTCATTCCCGGACCATCACAACCATCATTGTCTCGCCTTACGACCACCAGAAAGTGTACACTTCGTCGTACGATTCCACGATCCGTGTTCTCGACCTGGCCAAGGATGTGTGCATCCCTGTCTGGGAGCCCGCAGACAAGGAGGAGGATGTCCCCCTGTCGGCCATTGACATCCCCCTCACAAGCAAGGACGTCATCTACTTCTCGACTCTGGGCGGCGCCGTGGGCAAGGTAGACACGCGAGACCCCAAGGGATTCGAGACTTGGCAGCTGTCGGATAACAAGATAGGCGGCTTCTCTCTGAATCCCCGGGAGCCGCACCTGCTGGCGACGGCCTCGCTGGACCGCACCGTCAAGATCTGGGACCTACGCAACATCTCGGGCAAGGGCGAGATGCGCTTCCCCGCGATGCTCTACGAGCACGACTCGAGGCTCTCCGTCTCCCACGCCTCGTGGAGCCCCGGCGGGCAGATCGCGACGTCCTCGTACGACGACACGATCAAGATTTACGACTGGGCGGACCGCGCCGCCTGGGACCGCAGCGGCGGCATGGAGCCCAAGGAGGTCGTTAAGCACAACAACCAGACGGGCCGCTGGGTCACGATCCTCAAGCCGCAGTGGCAGAGGAGGCCCCGGGACGGCATCCAAAAGCTGGTCATCGGGAACATGAACCGCTTCGTCGACGTCTACGCCGCCAACGGAGAGCAGCTGGCCCAGCTGGGCGGCGACGGCATCTCGGCCGTCCCTGCGGTCGCCCAGTTCCACCCCACGATGGACTGGGTCGCCGGCGGCACCGCCAGCGGGAAGCTCTGCTTGTGGATGTGAGAGGACGAGGAGTCGTTGGACACGAATGTCTGCAAGAGAGGGAGGGTTTTGTGTACACTGGTGGGGAGGGAGGGTGGCTTCCTGTCTCTGTCGTCCAGGGGGCCCGTCCAGGCTCGTGAAGAAAAGACGGATGGGATTGAATTGGCTTGTGGTTTTGCGTGGCGTTGGAGGTCGGTTGGGTCAACTTTGTCGTGGTAGCTATACTGCGTATTGAAGAAGAAGAAGAAGAAGAAAAAAAATGCATGGTGGATAGATGGGCGGCACCTTGATATATGGCCATTTTGGAACATGACATGGACATTGTCAGCTCGGCTGGTGTTGGAGACACGGGGTATGTCGAGGGCCACGTTCTGCGGTTATGGGGATCTCGCGACGATCTACTGGGTCTCCCCCCCTCTGGATACTCCATTGCCAGATAGATGTCGATTCGGGGAGAAATAAACGAAGACACACTTGGACACGAACTTACAGTGCCTCTCGAATGCCTGTATCGTGTTGACATAACTTCCCTTCATCAGTCGTCATCGTCCTTGAACACCTGTGCAGAGTCGACGGGTCCTGAACCATTGCGTGTGGGTGTCAAACGCGGGAGGGCTCTGCGGTCGCGGTTCCCTATAGCATGGCAGCGTACACACAGTGTTGTCGCGGGTCGTTGTATGGTCGACTATGTTCGTGGGTGAGGAGGCAACGGAAGCGTCACTCAAGCCCAGACGACCAGTCGGCTCGTATGTGCTTGGCTGTTCAGACATGCAGGTCAACCGTAATGTAGTTCATGGCCCTTCAGATGCGGACGAGCCTCCTTGTTTGTTGGTCAGATTCAATCCGATATTTTGTTGTGAACTCATCGCATTTCTATTCTTGTTTGATATTGAATGCTGTGATCAAGCCAAAGTATTACAGGGAATTGGTCAAGAGTACTTTTCATTCCGATACACACGCACGCATGATGATTACAATTCACCGAAACAACAAATCGACTGAGAAAGAGACATGGGTCAAAGCAGACGTCTTCTCACGGCCTCAATACTCCGTCGGCGGCTAGACGACCCGGTAGGCATCGTAAATGACGGCGGCGCCCAGCCTGGCGCCGCTGCCGACCCACATGGCCGTGTTGACAATGTCCCGGTACCTCTCGTCGCCCGTCTCCATCCTCACGTGCAGCCGGAAGCTGTACTCGTCGGGGGAGACGCCGTCGGCGCGGGCGGGGTCGAACAGCCTCTCCATGACGTCCCTCGGGCCGGTCCGCCACCCGGTGGTCCGCACGGTGATGTGGGCGGGGTCCTCGTCGTCGGTCCTGAGCAGGTAGTTGGTCTCGACGGCGGTGCTCAGGGTCTCGGCGACGACGAGCTGGCTGTCCTGGCCGCCGGGGACGACGGTGCCGGAGCCCCACCTGGCCGAGAAGGCGCCGCCGGAGAAGGAGATCCAGTTCCGTCGGCCAAAGGGGCCGACGCCGACGGGGATCAGCGGGTCGAGGTCGACGACGATGCGGAAGTCGAGGGCGAGGGCCGGGACGGGGAGGGGGAAGGCGGCGCGGGTGCGGTTCGGGGGGAGGTTGTCCTCGCTGAAGGGCGGTGTTTCTTCTTGGTCACTGGGGCTGGGCGACGTCAACCGCGGCAACGGGGGCAGAACGAGGCGGGGGGGTTTATTATACCTCATTGTGGGCAAGCCCTTGCGAGGGGTGGTTTCTAGCTGTACTGGCGAGGCCCGAAGGAGGAGGGGGAGAAGGAGGAGGGGGAGAAGGAGGAGGAGGAGATGGTTGGATAGCATCTGTTCGGACGAGCACGACGGTCGACGGGCACAGTTGAGTTTGGATGCGGGTAGGCGTCAATGGGCACGATGAGATGGGATGATGCGAAGACGCAGTGAGTTTATAGCTAGACGTACGTACGTCACCGAGGCCAAGAGGAAGCCGACGGTCTGTCTGTCTGTCTGTCTGTCTACCCCCTCCTTCTCCTCCCCCTCGTATGGCGGTTCGAACCCCGCCGGCGGTAATGGCCCTCGGCCACGTCAACCGGCACTTCGGGTCCGGACCTCGGCTTCGCGGCGGGGTCGAGAGCAACGGGTGACGTACAGCACGGAGCAATCACGAATGGTTGCATGCATGGGTTCAAACAAGTTGCGGCACAGATTCCAGAACGAGCGGTAGGGGCATCATGAACGTCGGACGTCTCACGTCGGGTGAGGACGAGCAGGCTGGCTGGGTACACGGGGATCGCCATGGGTATGTGTGTATGTATGCATGTATGTATGTATATAGACGGTAGCTAGCCATGGTCAAAGTATGCCTCATCTCGTCATTTTGAACCAGACCTTGATCGTTGAAGGGTGTTTGTTGACATGGAGTTGGTGTAAAAAGTAAGAAATAAAAACATGAAATAAAACAAACACACACAGCCTTGAATCCCAGTCGGGTTTTGTTTCCTTTTCGTTCTTTTTTCTTTTTCTTTCTCCATTTATTCTCGGGAGGTTTTTTTTCTCTCTTTTTTCTTCTTTCTTTTCTAATTTTTCATTTTAATTTTACAGTGATGTTGTTTTTCATTTTGCTCCATGTATTTCAGGTCCTGCTCTCTCGTTTGTTTTCTTTTCTTCTTGATCCCCCCCTGCGGCCCTCTCTCAACAAAAGAGGAGTGAGTGACTAGGACCCTCCCCTCCCCTCCCCTCCCTACCCTGGAAGTACGGATACTACGTACAATGTAAGCAAGTGGATGGGGGCGGATCTGGGATTCCCCACGATGCATACCTACAGTACGATGCAATCTGATCTGGCCCGAGTCAACTGTCTGTCGTTTGCTTTGCGGCGCCGACTAACTGGCTGGGCTGATGTCAGTCATTCTTGACATTTGGTCCCTTGGCTGAAGGAGCCTGAAATCGGGAAACAGTCAGTCGTTCCAGCGCAAACAAAAAAGTACTCGGAAGGGCGTCCTCAAAAGGACGAATACCTATCAAGATGATGCCGGGCTGTCGCGCTGTCTGGTGATGAAGATGAGATGCCTGTTAAGCAAGGTACACTACAGCACAGGTACGTACAGGTAGGTAGGTACCTAGTATCGGGTACGTACCGCGTAGGTACTGTAGATGTGCGTGGTCGGCTCGGCTCACATGGCAGTCGGTGCCTGCCTGCCTGCCTTCCTTGTTGTCGACATCCATCTTGTGATGGGACCCGGATGGACGCATTCTGGCGTCATGGGACGGGCTTATCGATAAGACGGGACTATCAGTGGCCAATGAGAGCACGGATGAACTGCAGAGTAGGTACCTACCGGTAGGTGTCTTGGGTACGTACTCCACTCCACTCCACTCCACACCACACCACACCCACTGCCATCTGGAAAGAGTCAGGCCTGCATTGCCTTCCTTGCCTCTCCTTCCTCGAGTTGTAGACAGGCAGGCAGGCAGGCAGGCAGGCATCCTCCATCTAAGCTTACCTAAGGCTACCCAAGGAAGACAGGTACCGTACCGTACCCAAGGCAGTCGGAGTCTTGTTTTCTTCTCCTTCATCTTACATACCTACATACCTACATACCTATATACCTACCTGGATAGTTTTAGCTACCGGTACGGATACTCGCCCGTATGTATGTACGTATGTTTGTATGCAATGCGTGCTTTGCTTCGTACCTCTTCGCTGCTAAACTGGCTCGCTAGGCCTTACTCGGCGACTGGCACGGCACGGCACGTCCAATGAGGGCCCGGAGGCAAAGGGACCATGCGCGGACCCCTGGACTTTTGCTGTCTGTCTGTCCACACTGTAATTAATTACCTACGCAGTACGGATAGTTAGTGTACCTACGTCCGTCTGCCGTCTGTCTCTGGAAGTGAAGAGACTCACTCCCAAAGGCGTAGAAGACGCTCGAGACATGTCATGTCATCCACCGACCGGACTGATAAGGACTACCGGTGTGTGTGTGATGCTCCCGGACACTTGCTGTACCAAGTACATACCTAGTAATCTCTGCCTCCATCTGGCGCAAACAGTCAGTCCAAAGACGCATCTCATCTGACCCTGCCTGCTGGCTGTCCCGTCCCGTCCTTTCCGACTTTCTTTCTCTCTCTCACTCTCACTCTCTCTCCCACTCACACAGTCTCGCACTCACCAAGTCCGCACACTACACTGCCTACTGAGGACGAATCAGTGCCCGAGAACCTCCGTCTTTTCCGACGTTTCGGTATCGACATCAAGCAAGCTTTGCTCTAGTCATGGAATCCATTGATTGATTGCTACTCTGCCTCCATACTGTATTTATTTACTGTGTTATATCTACCATGTAACCTACCTACCTACCAGACCTTAATCGCCCACTACGTATTAGTTAGTTAGTCCCTGAGCTTTGTTTGTCCGCCCGACCTAACCTTCTTATTCGAGGGTCCTTTTCCGCCCTGCTCGCCTCGCCTCGCCTCGCCTCGTTCGTCTTACATAACATAACTAACCAACCTCGTCCAACTCGTTTGTACCGCTTCTTGCTTTTGCTCAAACTACCTACCTACCTACCTACCTACCCGCCACCTACCTACCGAGACCCAAGGCACGGATTACATACCTAGGTACCTGGGTACGGTACCTGTCAGTCAGTCAGTCAGTCAGTCCAGGTCCCGTCTCTCGTCTTGTCTGTCACCTGCTTCTGGCCGTAACGAGTCCGTCTCGTCTACATCTTCATCCTCAAACCGTCACACACGAGAGACAGTCTACTTCCATTTCGGCCGTTTGGCTTCCTTGTTTGTCCCATCCCGCAAACCATCCGTCGGCTTCGAAACCTTATCGCCGCCGCACCGCACGAATGAACCCGCTGTAGCCAAACTCGACTCCCGCTCCGCCCCCCTCCTCTCCTCTCCTCCACCTCTTGCGTCGCCCGATCCCTCCCCGAAAAAAACCTAGAATTACAACCACTGCAGAGGTTGTTTGTCGACCCGAAAGAAACTCGCCCTTTACCCGCCTTAGCCTTCGGCGTATTGCCCGCTCAACCACCTGTCGCCGACCCGACCAAGCGCAACCTCAATAGCCATGGCGACCCCAGGCCCCGCGGGTCTCGCGGGCGTCACCTTTGGCGGAGACGACGAGGTGGTCAAGAAGCGCGTCGGCAAGAAACTCATCAAGAAGCGCTTCGAGGCAACGAATACCCCAGCCATCGAACTGCCCGAAAGGTTAAAGGAGGGCGACGATAGCAGAGAGGAGGACCTGGTCCCTACACAGGGCCCGCCCATGTTTATGAACATGAACCAGTCCATCTTCGGCCTCATCGCCGCCGCCGGCTCCCGCGTCGACTTCCACGATCGCTTCGAGTCCAGCGACGACGAGAGCGCCGACGACCCCGACCGCGACCACGACCACGACCACGACCGCCATCGCGATACCCTCCTCGACGACAAGAACCGTGGCCTTGCCCATCTCCTCCATCGCAAACAGCGCCGCCCCGACACCCACAACCACCCCGACCTCTCCAAGACCACCGTCCTGAAGAAGGACTCCTTCTCCTCCTCCTCCTCCCACAAGACCGAAAAGCACCGCCGCAAGATCTCCGGCTCCAAGCTCCTCCGCTCCCTGCCCGCCCTCCCGCGCCTGCCGCGTCACAAGTCCAAGAAGGAGAAATCCAAGCTCCAGTCCCCCTCCGACGAAGCCGCCCACGCCTCTGAAGCCCGCTCGACCCACCCCGCCGACCATATAAAAGAGGAGAGGGACGAGGAGGAAGATGAATATGATGAAGACGACGACGACGACGACGGCGACGATCGAGACCACCGCCTCGCCCCGGTCATGAGCAGGATGCTGGAAGCCAAAGCAGAGATGTCCGCGAGACCCAGCTTCGACATCGATCGCCTCTCCGCCGACCAGCTCACCTACAGTGATTCCACAGAGTCCAACTCGACTGCCCTGGCCCGTCGCCTACAGGACATATTCGAATTTGACCACCCGGAGGTTGTGATAGAGGAATACCCCTGCTGGCTGCTCCAGAGCGTCCTCCTCCAGGGCTACATGTACATCACGGCGAAGCACATCTGCTTCTACGCCTACCTTCCCAAGAAGGCGGTACGTCACCAATCCTCCATTGTCTTGCCCCTCTCTCTCTCTCTCTCTCTCTCTCTCTCTCTCTCCGCTCTCTCTGCAGGCACTAACCGGCGCAGCACGAGGTTGTCAAATCGGGCTATCTGTCCAAGAGCGGCAAGCGCAATCCCAAATACAACCGATACTGGTTCCGCCTCAAGGGCGACGTTCTGGCATACTACAAGGACCCTTCCAACGTCTACTTCCCGAGCGGCCAGATCGACCTCCGCTACGGCATCTCGGCCAGCGTCAACGACAAGAAGGACGGCCTTGGCTTCACCGTCGTCACCCATCACAGGACATACCACTTCAGGGCCGACAGCGCCCCCAGCGCCAAGGAATGGGTCAAGAGCCTGCAGAGGGTAATCTTCCGCTCCCACAACGAGGGCGACAGCGTCAAGATCTCGTTGCCCATCGAGAACGTTATCGATATCGAGGACACCCAGATGCTCGAATTTGCCGACACGTGCAAGATCCGCGTCATCGACAACGACGAGACGTACGCCATTGACGAGTACTTCTTTTCCTTCTTCAGCTTCGGCAAGGACGCCATAAACGTCCTCAAGATCCTCATCGAGGACGCCTCGTCCAGCGCCAGAGATGCCGCCAGACTCAAGGCCGCGCAGGCGGCGCAGGAGCACGAGGAGAAGCACCAGCAGCAGCAGCAGCAGCAGCAGCAGCAGCAGCAGCAGCAGCAGCAGCAGCAGCCGGCGGCCACCTCGGCGCGCAGCTCCATGAGCGCAAGCAGACGCCCCGCGGCGCCGCCCAAGCTCAGAACCAACAAGCTTCCCGAGGCTGTCAAGGCGACCCTCTCGCCCTTGTCCGCCCACAGCCCCTCGGCTCTCAGCCCGCGCGCCAGTTTGGATGCCGCGCACGCCAGCTTCGACGCTTTTAGGGGTTTCCGTCGGAGAAGTCTGGACTTGTCGACCATAATCCGGGATTCCTCGCCCCGGCGCAGCTTCAGCGGCAACAGGCGCTCGATGAGCAGAAACCGGCTGGATGATTCCCGCCATACGCCGCACAAGCAAGGTTCCACCGACTCGTACGTGCAGTCTTCCATGGAGGACCCGAGCTATTCCGGCATGATGGCTTCGTCGAGCGAGGACCCTTCGGCGAGTCAGATTCTGCGAGGCAGCGACGTCTTCCAAAACCCCACGATGCACCGGTCGGCTTCGGCCCCTCGCACTGAGCTGGACAAGAACCAACAACGGGAGCCCAGGAGCCCTCCCGCACTAGCCGCCTACAGCGGACAGCGTGCAGCGACCACCGGCTCCATCAACGGCGGGGACAAGCCCCTGGCGACGCCGACCCTGCAGAGCATCACCAAGATGGGCGCCTTCCCATTGCAGCGCGTGGGCGCCTTTGCCGAGTACCTCAACACCACCAGCAGCAAGCTGGGCTCGATGCTTGCCACCGAGTCCATGGGCTACGTGGAAAAGGTGTCGGGCATGTGGCGAGGCGGACGGAAGCACTACGATGCTCCGCCCGAAATCAAGACGGACGACGAGGACCTCTACGAGGACGCAGAGGGCAAGATCCAGACGTCCATGGATCGTTTCCGCGCGCACTTCGCGCTGCCCGAGACGGAGAAGCTTCAAGCGACCTACTTCGGCTACATCCTGCGTGTTCTGCCGCTGTACGGCAAGATCTACATCAGCGACAAGTCGTTCTGCTTCCGAAGCCTGCTGCCGGGGACGAGAACGAAGCTCATCCTCCCCCTCAAGGACATTGAGAACGTGGACAAGGAGAAGGGTTTCCGGTTCGGCTACTCGGGCCTCGTGATTGTCATTCGCGGTCACGAGGAGGTCTTCTTCGAGTTCGGCCAGGCCGAGCTCCGAGACGACTGCGCCGTCACGTTGCTGCAGAGCCTGGAGACGACTCGCTACCTGAAGGAGACGGGAGACCTGGACATGGAAGAAAAGGAAGAAGAGGAGAACGCCATGGCCGAGCGCGACGCGCTGAAGGAGGCGCGCCAAGTCGAGGAGTTTCACGACCACGAGCTGCGCCTGCCGAGGGAGGGTTCGGGTGCCAGCGATGCCCCGACGATCCTCTTCGATGACCCCAAGGCCTCGTTCCTCAACTTCAAGCCGTCCCACTCGATGAAGATCACCTGCTTGACGATTGGTTCCAGAGGCGACGTCCAGCCTTACATTGCCCTGTGCAAGGGCTTGATCGCAGAGGGCCACAGGCCCCGCATCGCTACCCATGCCGAGTTCAAAGACTGGATCGAGGGCCACGGCATCGAGTTCGCCAAGGTCGACGGCGATCCCGGCGAGCTCATGAGGCTCTGCATCGAGAACGGCACCTTCACGTGGGCCTTCTTGAGGGAGGCGAATTCCATGTTCCGCGGCTGGCTGGACGAGCTGCTGGTCTCGGCCTGGGAGGCCTGCCAGGGCTCGGATCTCCTCGTCGAGAGCCCCAGCGCCATGGCCGGCATCCACATTGCCGAGAAGCTCTCGATCCCCTACTTCAGAGCCTTCACCATGCCCTGGACGCGAACCAGGGCCTACCCTCACGCGTTTGTCATGCCGGAATACAAGATGGGCGGCGCGTACAACTACATGACGTACGTCATGTTTGACAACATTTTCTGGAAGGCCACCGCTCACCAGGTCAACCGTTGGCGCAACAACACGCTCAAGCTGCCCAACACCAGCCTCGAGAAGATGCAGCCGAACAAGGTGCCGTTCCTCTACAACTTCTCCGAGTACGTCGTGGCGCCGCCGTTGGACTTTTCGGACTGGATCCGCGTCACGGGGTACTGGTTCCTGGACGAGGGGTCGGGTTTCCAGCCGCCCAAGGAGCTCACCGACTTCATCGCCAAGGCGAGGGCAGACGAGAAGAAGCTCGTGTACGTCGGGTTCGGCTCCATCATCGTCAACGACACGGCCAAGATGACGCAAGAGGTCATCGACGCCGTTCTCAAGGCAGACGTCCGCTGCATCCTGTCCAAGGGCTGGTCTGACCGCGTGACCAAGCCGGAAGACGCCGCCGCCGCCGCCGCCGCCGCCGCGGGGGGCGGCGCGAAGAAGGACGAGCCGGTCATGCCGCCCGAGATCTTTGTCATCAAGAGCGCGCCGCACGACTGGCTGTTCTCGCAGATCGACGCGGCCGCGCACCACGGCGGATCCGGCACGACGGGGGCCAGCCTCAGGGCGGGTATACCCACCATCATCCGACCGTTCTTCGGCGACCAGTTCTTCTTTGGCGCTCGGGTGGAAGACATTGGCGTGGGCATCTGCTTGAAGAAGTGGGGGGCAGTTTCCTTCGCCCGCGCCCTCTGGGAGGCTACGCACAACGACCGCATGATAGTCAAGGCGCGCGTGCTCGGCGAGCAGATCCGCAGTGTAGGTCCAACGCTAACGCCCCCCCCCTCGAAGACGCTATAGGTGCTGTGCGCGCGGGCTAACACACGATAGGAACACGGTGTGGAGAACGCCATCCAGTGCATCTACCGCGACATGGAGTACGCCACGAGCCTGATCAAGAGAAAGGCGGGCAAGCATGCGCAGGCGGAAGAAGACGACGAGGAGGAGGCCGAGGAGAGCTGGACGTTTGTGGGAAGCGACGAGCCAGATCCGGACATGACGACCAAGAAACTGTCAGAGATGGGAGGAGTCCCCGGGTTGCCGGAGCCCAAGAAGCCGCTCGGCAACAGAGTGATGCGGGTGTCGCCCTCGGCCTCGCAGCAGCAGGCAGTCTAGGAGGCTGAAGAGCAGGTGCTCCGTGACGCGGCGGAGGACATCGGGAGACACGAGGCGGGCGTGGAGGCGGCATCCAAGGTGGACGACGACCTGGGTTCTGACTGGTATGACATTGGGAACCCGGGGACTTTACCGGACTAAATGAATGGGGGTCATTTTTTTTGCTGAATGAGTGGACGGGGCGTTTTCACAGGTTTACAGGAACTAAGCGAGAGAGCTTGCTTTTTACATGCCATGTCTCTATCTGGATCGGAGTCCGCGAGGAGGTTGGGTTAGTTGGGTTGGTTGGTCGGCTCGGATGAGCTGAGCCTGGGGAACGAACGGAAGTCGACGGACGGGGTTGTGGGCGTGATCAGAAGGCACACCAGGGACAACGGAAGGAAGGCGGGCGTTACTGATGGGTAGAAAGGACCATTAATACTCGACGACGATGATTTTTTTGTCTGTTTATTGGCGGGTGATGGATGGATTGATGGGGAGGCGGAGGGGGTGGTTGTAGACTATGCGGCGACGGCCATATGATTGTATGACATGACATTGGACACCACCAACTCGGGCATTGGCGATGATGAGACGTTTATTTTATTTTATTTTATTTTCAAGATATCTTGAAAACACACACACACTGCTTGCTTGATTTGTTTGGATGCTGGCTCATTTCTTTTTTAAACTTTTGGGCGAGGCCACACAGCATGCATGCATACGTACATAGGTGCTCCTCTCTCGGGTCGGATGGAAAGGTGCAAGTAACAAAAATTACTGGGCAAGGCAAAAGGGACAACGACACGATACAGCGGTGGAGAAGAGTGAGTGGGTGAGTGAGTGAGCGAGCGAGCGAGCGAGCGAATGACTGACTGAGTGAGAGTGAGTGAGAGTGAATGAGTGAGTGAGCGAGGACCAGGTAGGTAGGTAGGTACTTACTAGTGAGTGAGGAGTGAGGTGAGGTAATGAATTGACAAGGAGCCGAAGAGGGACATCAGCCGGCGATCGGCTGGCGCCACTTGTCACGATAGAGAAAGGCGGCTGAGCAGGTACAAATAGGGCGTCTCATCCCACTCTTTCAGAAGGGGGAAGGCGGCTAGCAATAGGGTCTGTCTGTCTGTCTGTCTGTATTTGTATTCGTACTGTACCTTTTTTCACTCAGAGACAATCGACTATTACTTACTTACACCACCCAGTACAAGATACACGAACAACACCACCACGCCACATCACATCACACTATACAATACAGCAGCAGATCAGATTTGCACCTGACAAACAACCAAACCACCAACGCGATTACATCTGTCTAAGGCCAAGCTGTGTGTAAATACAATACATACATGCACAGGTCGACGGACTGACTCGTCCGGCCAAGAAAAGGTACTTACGCTACTCTACTTACTCACTTGCCCTTTGTCACGCATCCATCCATCCATCCAGCCAGCCATCACAACGCATTGCATTGCATTCCACCACACTCACTGCATCCACCTAAACGGCTACTGTTGGAAGACGCGCAACCTGGCCCGGCCCAGGCACCTGTCCTCTCCTCCTCCCCTCTTGCGTGTACCCACCTGCCCATCACCCCCATAAACCCCATCACCTCACCTCCCTGCTTAGTACCCAAGTACTGGGTACTTTTTTTCATCCGCTTCGGACACGCTATTCTGGTAGTATCCAGTACAAGACACCCACCCTTCCCCCCAACTCCTCGGAATAACCATTATCCGTGCACCCAGACCCACCCGGAGGTCACCTTGGTCTGTGCACCCGCCACATCCGACCCCACTCCGTTCTGCCTGGATTCCCCGGGCCCGTCACCTCACCTCACCTTGCCTTACCTTGCCTCACCTTACCCTCCGTGTGCGTCACGGTTCGGCCCAGAACTGACACACAAACACACACACTCTCTCTCACTCTCTCTCCCTCTCTCCACACCACAAGTCCCCAAGCTCCAAAGCCTCCTCCTCCTCCTCCTCCTCCTCCTCCCCATCCTTCTCCTCTCCTCTTTCGCCCCTCCCCTCCAATCCGCCCGAGAGCCGCAGCTGGAACGTCGCCTCCTTACCCATCGCATCGCGTCAAGCCTCTCCTCTCTCATCTCGCCAGTCAGTCAACCAACCACCAGCGGACGCGGACAAACAGACAGACAGACACACATACGCGCACGAAGCTCGCTCTGGTGTTTTCCCCTTCTTGTCTTTTACTTCTCGAAGCCGACCTTTCTATCCAATTTCACCAAAAGTCAATTGCGCTTGAGAAACCTCCTACCTGCCTACCTACTTACCTACGAGATAAAATACCTAACCAACCTACCGATATCTTAGCTCGCGTCGCAACCCCCGTCCCGTCTCGTATCGTCCCGTCCTCCCGTCTCCACGCTACTACTCTACGGAATAATACCCGTGTCGGATTCTCGCCCATTTCTTCTTCTCTCTTCTCCCCCCCTTCCCTCCCCTGTTTACGACCCGCCAGCCACATCAACCAACGCAAAGCAACCCTTACCCTCCGGCAAACCCCTGCACGCAACGAACGAACGCATCCCATCCTCGACGCTACCTACGCAACGACCCAGACAGAGCTCTTCCTCCTGTTGCGTCCCTATCCCTCCTTTTTCCTCGCTGTAGCTTCGGGGCAATGGGACTGGCCACCGTACCGGCATCTTCTCTGATCGTTGCTGGGGGACTCTCATTACTACTAGGTTCGTCGCATTCCCCCGATACCTTACCTCCTCACCAGACCACTCGTCGCGTCTATCTGTTGTCGCTCCTCTCCACCGCCAATGCATCTCATCCACCTTTCCATCTCTCTCTCTCTCTCTCTCTCACACACACACACACACACGTCGCGAAGCTCACGTCGCTGACCCTTGTCCATCTTTTGTCGCGACAGACTTCTAGGCAACCCCCCTCCTGTTGCCTGCCATCACCATGGGCAAGCTACTCACACTCGGCGCGAGGTTGCGCTACCCGATTACCGTTACGAAGCTGCTCAAGAGCCCCGGCGATACTATCAAGAAGCAGGAAAGCATCCTGGAATACTCGTACAAGTCCATGCGCGAATACGGCGACCCCATCGCCGGCGAAACATGGCAGGAGGAGGTCACCACCATCGCCGGCTGGGACAGCCCCGCCGAGGGCACCCTCAAGGAATGGCGTCTCAAGGAGGGTATGACCCTCACGCGCGACGCGCCCTGCATGCTCGTCGAAGAGGCCTGCTCCCACGAGATCCAGTTCCAGGGCTTGTGCGCCATCTGCGGCAAGGACATGACCGAGGTCAACTGGGCCAGCGACCAGCGCGACACCCAGCGCGCCACCATCAACATGACCCACGACCAGACCGGCCTCATGGTCAGCGGCGACCTGGCCGCCCGCGCCGAGCACGAAACCCAGAAGCGCCTCCTGCGCCAGCGCAAGCTGAGCCTCGTCGTCGACCTCGACCAGACCATCATACACGCCTGCATAGAGCCCACTGTCGGTGAATGGATGGAGGACCCGTCGAACCCAAACTACCAGGCCGTCAAGGACGTCAAAAAGTTCCAGCTCAACGACGAGGGCCCCAGGGGCATGGTCACCTCGGGATGCTGGTACTACATCAAGATGCGCCCCGGCCTCGCCGAGTTCCTCGAAAAGGTCTCGGCGCTGTACGAGCTGCACGTCTACACCATGGGCACCCGCGCCTACGCCCTCAACATTGCCAAGATCGTCGACCCCCAGCAGAAGCTGTTTGGCAACCGCGTCATCAGCCGCGACGAGAACGGCAGCATGATTTCCAAGAGCCTCCAGCGCCTGTTCCCCGTCAACACGAACATGGTCGTCATCATCGACGACAGAGCCGACGTCTGGCCGAGCAACCGGCCCAACCTCATCAAGGTCGTGCCGTACGACTTCTTCAAAGGCATCGGCGACATCAACTCGAGCTTCCTCCCCAAGAGGCAAGACATCCTGCCCGCGCCGACACCACCCGAACCCGAAGCGACGACGACGACGACGACGACGACGCCGGCGCCGGAAGCGCTCAAGCCGCCTACCGACCCCAGGTCCCCGGAGGACGCGCAACAGCCGAACGGCAAGGTGTCGGCGTTGGACGAGCTCGTCAGGATGAGCAGCGGGGATGACAAGATGCTGCAGGCGGCGCAGACCGGGGAGCAGGAGAAGCTGCTGGAGCAGCAGATCAAGGAGAGGCCCCTCCTCCACATGCAGGAGGAGCTGGACAAGCAAGACGAGCAGAAGGAGAAGGCCGCCACGCTGGACGCGGAAGACGGCCCGCACATCATGACGGTGCAGCACCGGTCCCAGGTTCTCCGCGACGACGACGCCGAGCTCGTCTACCTACAACAACATCTTACCGAGCTTCACCGCGCCTTCTACGAGGCTTACGACGAGAGGCGCGCTTCTACGCCGGCCGCTCCGCGCAACAAAAAGACGGGCGGCGGCGGCGGCGGCGGCGACGACAACATCGACCTCGCCGCGGTTCCGGACGTCGGTTTCGTCCTCGACACGATGAAGGCCTCGACCCTCCAAGGCACCACCATCGTGCTGTCCGGCTTGGTTCCGCTGGGCGTGGACGTGCTGCAGTCCGAGATTGGCATCCAGGCCATGAGCTTCGGCGCTCAGATTTCCACAAAGGTGTCCAAGAAGGTCACCCACCTCGTCATATCCACGTCACGGCCGCGGACGCAAAAGGTCAGGCAGGCCGCAAAGATCCCAAGCATCAAGATCGTCAGCCAGAACTGGCTGACGGACTGCCTGAGCCAATGGCAACACGTCGACGAGACACCGTACCTCGTCGAGGTCCACCCGGCAGACCGGCGCCATCACGCGGCTTACGAGACGACGGATGCCGACACGGTGTCTGACGCGGACGGCGACGACGACGGTGAAGACGACGGCGGGCTCTCCAGGCCGCACCTGACCATCATTGACGAAACCGGGGAGCACCGCATCCTCGAAGACGACGACGACGACGACGCCTCGGACGAAGACGACGGCGATCAGGACGGGGACGAAGACAACCTGATGCCCGATTTCGAGGACGGCCAGACCAGCCCGATAGACGATCTCAAAACATTCGACTGGGAGGGCGTAGACGACGAGATGAAGGAATTCCTCGGCAGCGACGACGACGACGACGATGATAGTTTGGACGCCGACGCGGAGAGTCGCGACGGCGGCGACACCGAGGTGGGCGACGAGCCGCCTTCCTCCCAGGACTCGGCGAATGGGGTGACCAGCAGCGGCGGCGGCACCAAAAGAAAAGCAATGGACGACGACACGGCGTCGGACGAAGGAGGCAGCGCGCTCTCCAAGAAGCAGCGCGTGGCCAAGAGCCGCGGGGCGTCCAAGCTGAGCTCCGTCAGGACGCCCAACAACGCCGAGGACAACGAGTCGAGCAGCCTGCCGACCCCTCAGGTCACAGGCGACGAGGAGGACGTCTCGCTCGTGCCCGACAGCGGCGCGGCGGACGGGGGCGGCGGCGACGACGACTTTGACGAGGACGACCTCGAGGCCGACCTCGAGGCCGAACTGGCGGCTGCCGGGGATGACTAGTTGCAAAAAAAGCTTTTTCCCCCGGAGCGAGCCCCGAAAGCCGCCATCGGGGGTCCACGGACCGCATGCATGCGAAACATGTAAAGGCACGGGGCGGATGGCGAGGGGTCCTCACAGGGGTTGGGTGGTGATGCATGGCAGTGGAGGTTGACGACGGCAGTGGTGGAAAAGTTAGTTGGCTCTGGTTTGTTCGGTTTATACCCAGCTCTTTCCGTTGGCGACGCATGGCATGGAGTTGAGATGTGCAAATATCTTTGTAGGGGGTTCGTTCACATGCAGTAGTCATGGTTGTTGCTATTGTTACTTATTACCATTATTTCTGGCGGGGCGGGATGGCGAATTAGACGACATGATGCCGGGGTTGGACATATGGTAAAGCCTTTAGCATCACTAGTTTACACAGACGATTTCAGCTCTGTGTGTGTGTGTGTGTGTGTGTGTGTTATGCCGTCAACGTGGTGACTCTCGCGTGGTGCGTGTTGTCTTGAATATCGCGTCTTCCATTCGGGTTGGAGCTCGGTGTGCTTCGGTGTACAATTCCGGCGTGCTCGGTGTGATCGGTCAAAGTGGACCCGACGGGGACATGCTTCCTTACGTAAGCAGACACCCAATTGAACGAATCATAGTCGACGGGAAAACAATCACCTCAGGCACACACACACACCTTACCAGTCCCTCCCCAAAGCTCCAACCGCGAGAGCTCGACGCCGACGCCGACGACGACGAAGACGACAATCACGCCCCTCCCTTTTTCCCTGCAGTCGAAGCGACGAGACGTACCGAAAACAAGAAGAATCCGTCTCAATTGGACACCTCTCTCTCTCCCCCCCGACGGAAGAAAAGAGAACGAGAAAAACGCCACCACACCACACCCCCTTCCGCAAAACCCGAAGCGCAAGCCGACCGCGTTTGGGTCGGTGGGAACGAATCGAGCCAAGATGCCTCAGGATATGCCGCCCGTGGGGGGCTACCAGGCTGTGCAGTACAAGGTGAGTCGAGGCTGAGGGACCAAGGGCATCAGAGTGCGGATCGGAGAGAGGAGGAGGGGGGAAGCTTCGGGGACGAAAGAGCGGACTCGACGACGAGGAGGGCTGGAGGAACAGGATGGACGAAAGTGCTATATTCTCCTATAGGCCCTGTTGTGGATGGGAGGCATTGGATTGGGGTGGACTCTGGCAAAAAAGATGGCTTCGGGGTTGGAGTAGTGCACTGGGCGAGACCACAGAGACGGATGCGACGAGGCCTTTTTTTCCTTTTTTCCCCCCCTCTTCTTGTCACACTCTCTGGAAGGAAGCCATGCTAATCATCCTGGGGGGGGAACACAGCGCAACCTGCCCGCCCGTGGATTCCGCCCCGGCACCATGTTGCTGGGCATGGGACTCGTGATGGGATACGGATGGTACCACCTCATCAAGGGTATCCGGGAAGCCAAGTACGTTTTTTGTTTTTTTTTTCCACAAGAGAGAGAGGGGGGGAACGTACGGAGAGACATGAATGTGCTGACCCCGACGGCAGCGAGCTCGCAAGAGAAAAGATGTGGGCGCGCATCCACCTCATCCCCCTCCTGCAGGCCGAGGAGGACCGCGACCAGGTCCGCAGGTGGTACGCCGACCAGGCTAGAGAGAAGGAGCTGCTGGGCGAGAACACCAAGGTCTACCACTCTGATAGGTATGTCGATCCCCCCCCTCCCCCATCTTTGGATGGTTTTCCTGTGGGATGGATCCATGTGTCCGAAAGGGCGAAAGGGAGACCGTGACTGACGGCAGCATCGCAGATTCGTCCGGCCCACTTTCGCCGTTGCGCCGTCCACCAAGAACTAGGCGTGTCCGTCGTAAGAGCAAAGTCGGGAAGGGTAAAACTGCTAGGGGAATACCCTGGGAGGATTGAGGGGGGAAAGAAGAAGGGAGGGAGTGCCGGCGAGACGCCGGCCTGTGTACATGCTACCTTTTTTTTTTTTAAGTTCCCGGGACGGAGAGGAATCAACAGGTCCTGTTTGAATCAACCCTGCCGTCTGTATGACGGGTATATCTGTGTTATTCGTGATGTTGTAGAGTCCCAAGGCCAGACGCCAATACCATGTCATACTCTGTTACCGGTTTTGTATTGGCGGGACTATCATCGACGCGATTCGAAGCCTGGCCTCGTCGGTGACAAGATCCCGACCATGTGCCTCTCTTTCTCCGACCACTTTTCTTTCTTTCTTCCTTTCTTTTTTTTTTTTTTTTTTTTTTTTTTTTTTTTTTTTTTTTTTTTTTTTTTTTGGGGGGGGGGGGGGGGGGGGCGGCTGGATCACCACATGGCTCACAGGGCCCGGTTGAGGCCATAGTTGCAGGCCCTCCGGGGGGGTTAAAATTGCAGTGCAAAAGCCGCAATGGTCAGTGAAGAGTATGCCTCTTTCAACCGCCACATATAAACATGGCTGCGTACACACTCATAAAGCCTTATCAAGGGACACGCCAGACCGTAAGGCTGTGCGTTGTCTGCCTCATACCATCCCCCTTTCTCATACTGATACACGCTGTAGTGTGAACACGTGTATATATAGGCCAGGTTCACAGAGGAAATCGGCCTTGACAGCAAGTGGCCCATGAGGCGGCATCTTTCGAGCCCCTGGCCGTGAACTGTGAATGCACCCAACTGTGCGTGGCAGGCAGCCCCGGCGTGTCGAGGACGTAGTCTAGTCAAGGCGGGGTTCTCGAAGAGGTGCCGGCTGCTTTCGACACCTCCCAGCCATGCACTCCTGCATCGAGACAGTGCTCAGAGACTCTCTCAGGGTAAAGTTAACCAGTCGAGGCTTTTATCCAGATGCCTCGATTGCAGTCGAGACTTTGAGGGGGCTCGAGGATGACTGCCAGGCACCGCATTCTCCGATGCCGAATAGATGCCGGTATACCACGGTCCATGTCCAGACCACCTTTGGAATAATATACCTGCTCCCTATCAAACGTCCCTACCCAGGAACTGTTCCTCTTTAGTCGCCCATTTCCGCTTCACCAATGTTCAACTGCAGGGACAGCCAGAGGCGGCTTGCCTGGTTTGGACCATTCGCACCACGAACTGTTCTTCTGCCCCAATCGAGGCCATAATCGCAGGTCCTCCGGGGGGGTTGAAAATGCTACGGGTACTTTGCAAGTGTCTCCTGCAGCCAAGCTGCAAACGTGCTCGTCTGGCTGTACCGCCTCTCCTGCCCTCCGGGGGTGTTAAAATTGCAGTGAATTATGTCAGAAAGGTGAACCGCCATTAGCGTTCCTCGCGTTAACCATTAAGAAGGTTTGTCTGACTTTACTGCCTCTTTTTGGCTCCTCAAGAGGGGTTAAAACTGCAGTGAATCTTGGAAAGGGTGTGCTGGTCGACCATCGGGTGTGAAATTGACCAGCCGAGGCTTTTATCCATATGCCTCGATTGTAGTCAAGACTCTGAGGTTTGGGTTGAACAGGTGGAGAGATGAAGGTTTGGCGACACACTACGACTGCTAGGCACTGTATTCTCAGATTTTGGACAGGTCCCGGTATGTTGCGGTCCATGTCTAGGCTAATCTCTGGAATAATATGTCTGCTCCCCCGGTAGAACCTATTCCGAAACTATTCTTCTTCAACCACCCATTTCTGCTTTTCGAATATTTCCATTGCTGCTATGGGGTAAACAAGTCTATCAGAGCAGCACGCTAATGTCACGGCAGCACTTACTCGTTTGGCAAGTCTCCCAGAGACTATGTTCCCGCAGGACTCTCGCCTCTCTCTCACACCCTCTCTCCAACAACTACTATAGAGCGGTCCGGGCTGAGTTAAAAGTTGGCGATGCAGCCTCATGCTCGCCGGCCCACCCCGGCAACATCCCTCGTATAGCCCCTCGGTCCGCGGGTTGCTCGAAAATATATACATACGCGCTTTCCGAGAATACGCGTATTTTCCACTCATCTTGACTCGCACGCAGGGAAAAGGGACTTATACACGAAATTGAACGATGTAAAGCGACGAGCATAGCATTGGAGATATCTGTTGCACGAAATGGGAATATAAGGGCCCTTTCCCGGTCGTAGCTCGTGCTCTAAGAGTCTGCAACCTCTGACTCTGGACGGTCGTTTTCACTTCTATCAGACAGGGTCTTCTTTGCCCAACCGTGTTTCCATCGTCTCTCCGTCACCATGGTATCATCATCCAGACTCAGGGCTGTCTTGGCTTGCACCCTATCCATCTTGCTGGACCCGGCCGACGCCGTTCCTCCGTCGCAATCGCCCGTTACAGGCACCAAGTCAGCGCCAGGCTTCCGCAACAACGGGACCGTCCTCCTCGGGTCCAACGGTACCACGACGCTCGTCTCCGATGGCACGGCCCCCGCCGTCGTGGTCCTCGACTACGGCCAAAACGTAGAAGGGCATCCTACCTTTGAGGTCGTCTCAGCCTCCGGCGATACCTCTGGTTTGGAAATCACCTACGCGGAAAGCGAGGCCGCCCTCGGTTCCTATATGGTAACCCCTCCCCCGCCCTCCATCTCCGGTACACCCTCGCAGGATTCGCACACAAAGACTGACACCGAACGGCAGAGCGATGGTCCTCTCCCCCTGGCGGCGGCCATGGACACCTACCGAATCAACCAGTACAACGTCACTGGCCCGTCCGTCTTCGCGAACCGCCTCGTCCAGGGCGCCTTCCGCTATCAGAAGCTCAACCTGTCGACCCGCGGATCCCTCCGGCTCCGCGACGTCGGCGTCAGGCCCACCACGTCCACCACGCCCCCGGCCCGGCTCCCCGGCGCCTTCGCGTGCTCCGACGAGGACCTAACCCGCATCTGGCACGTCGGCGCGAGGACGGTCCAGCTCACCGAGATACCCGGAGGCTCCATTCCGGACTTCCTCCGCGTCGCCGCCGGAGAGGAGGGGGCCTACGCCGAGAGCCAGGCGCCCCAGGCCCTGGCGAGCGCCGCCGCCGCCGGCCTCCTGGAATACCGCGTCGACGTGCAGGCCAGGGCCGTCAGGGGCGGCTTCGGCGTTGCCGTGCTGTGCGACACCCTCAACAGCTGCGTCTACCTCTCGTTCGACTTGGTCCTGCGCACCGTCACGGCGCACGCCGGCGCCACGGCACTGGACACCCTCCTCGCGTCATCCACCCTTCCGCCAGACGCCGCCGCCCTCGGCACCTGGCACGCGGTCCGAATCGAGGTAGACGCGCCCTCCGTCGCCGTCTTCCTCGACTCCGTACCCGTTCTGAACCTGACCCAGACGTCCCGCTTCTTCGGCTCCTTCGGCATCGGCGCCTCGTTCGGGCACGCGGCCTACTTCCGCAACATCACCGCCAGCACGCCCGCCGGCCAAGTCATATACGCCGACCCGCTGACGTCCCCGTCCTTCCTGGCCGACTTCACGTCCGGCGCGAACCCGCTCGACGCCATCGTCGACGGCTCCCGCCGCGACAGGATCGCGTACGCGGGCGACCTCGACGTGGCCGTCGGCGCGGCCCTGGCGAGCACCTCGGGCACCAGCTTCGTCGACGGCTCCATCGCCCTCCTCGGCTCCCTCCAGGCGTCGCCGGGCTTCTTCATCCCGACCGCCAAGGTCCAGCAGGCGCCCCTGGCCGCCCCCCTCGACACCAACGTCACCGGGCTCATCGGCTACTCCTTCAACTTCGTCACCGCCCTCGCCCAGAACTACGAGGCGAGGGGCGACCGCGCCTTCGCGGCGCGGTGGGCGCCCGCCGTCGCCCGGATGCTGGACTGGGCCGGCGCCCAGGTCCTCCCGAGCGGGCTCTTCAACCTCTCCGACGCCTCCTTCGGCGGGGACTGGAACTACTACGACCCGGCCCAGTCCGGCGTCGTGACCAAGTTCAACGCCGTGTACGCCTACGCCCTGCAGCAGTCCCTGCCCCTCCTCCGGGACGCGGGCGTCGACGTCACGGGGTACGAGACCCGGCTCGACGACCTCCGCGCCGCCATCGACCGGCACCTCTGGAGCGACGACCTCGGCGCGTACGTCCTGTCCGACGCCGTCCCGACGGGTTTCGCCCAGGACGCCAACGCCCTCGCCATCCTCGCCGGCGTGGTCCCCTCCCCGGACGCCGCCCGGAGGATCCTCGCCACCCTCTCGGGCCCCGAACTCCTCCTCCCCGCCGGGCCCCTCGCCTTCTCCCCCTCCACCGCCGCGTCCGGTTTCGCGCGGAAGATCAGCCCGTACGCCTCGGCCTACCACCTCCGCGCCGCGCTGGCCTCGCGCGACGCGTCCGGCGCAAAGGCCCTCCTCAAGGCCCTCTGGGCCCCCATGGCGGACCCGGCCAACGCCAACTACACGGGATGCTTCTGGGAGGTGCTGGACCCCGACGGGACGCCCGGGCTGGGCATCCCGACGTCGCTGTGCCACGGGTGGTCCGCGGGCCCCACGGCGGAGCTGAGCAGGTTCGTCCTCGGCGTGCAGCCCGCGAAACCGGGCTTCGCCGAGTGGAAGGTCGAGCCGCAGACGCTGGGGTTGGCGTGGGCCCGGGGGCGGTATCCGACAGTCCGCGGGGACGTGGTCGTCGACTGGCGTTTCGAGGACGGCTTGCTGCGGATGGAGGTCGAGAGCCCCCGCGGCACCAAGGGGGTGGTATATTTGCCTCAGCCGTTGGTGACGGGGCTGGATTCGTCCGTGGTCCGCGTAAACGGTGCCGTGAGGAACGAGACCCGGTTCGAGGTCGACGGGGGCGACGCCTTCGTACTGACGCAGGAACGGTAGATTATGGAGGCTCGAAGAGCCTGTTTAGTATAAAGTTCTACAAGAATATACATATATCTGACTTGGTCTTTCACAAATCAAAAAGATGGGAGATCTAATCCATTACATATCGAAAGGTGATAGAAATATCAATTCGTCAATGTCATTAAGTCTCATCATCCATACAGTGATATACCCAAAGTGACTTCAAGTCAAACAGCCAACCACCCCAGACAACGCAACAAGAACCCGCCAACGCCCGACCCATGACCCTATTTGCTACACGGCCCCTACACGGCCCCCACATGGCCAGCTTACATCGCCTCCACAACGCCGCCACCACCCCTCGCGCCCCCCCTTATGCCTTGGACTGGACAACTCTGAAGCCCTCCGAGACGGTCTTGGTGATCTCCTCGTTCTTGTGCTGCAGCAGCCCCAGCGCGAACGCGACGTCGTTCCACTGGCGCTCCGTCTCGCAGCGGGCGAGCCTGGCCGCGAGCTTGTCGGCCAGTTGCTTGGCGTGCTTGTCCTTCTCGACGAAGCCCAGGAGGAAACGGATGATCCTGCGGAAACTCTCCTCTTCCAGGTTCTTCTCGGCGGACAGCAAGCTGAACATGTCGACAAAGTGGTTGTAGACGGCGTTGTCCTTGGTGCTGAGCTCGGTGAAGAACATCCTCGCCAGATCGGCGATGCGGCGGTCCTCGTCCTCGAGGCACTTGGCCATCTCGCCCAGCTGTCCCTTGACCTTGACCTGACCGGCGAGGATGAGGAAGGTCAGGGTCATCAGGCAGGTGCGCTTGACAGACTGGTCCTTGTCGGCCAGGCGGCGGTACAAGAAGTCGGTGTTTTCGTCGATGAGGTGGTTGAAGCACACGGCCATGTCGCCGAGGGCGATGACGGCGTTGGAGCGGACTGTGGCGTCGGTCGAGCGCTCCATGATGGTGATGAGCAGCGGCAGGTTGGCCTCGCAGTACTCGGAGCTGACGCACATGAGCTTGGCGAGGCAGAGAGTGGCGGCGGCCTGCAGCCCCTTGTCGGCGTACGTCGTATTGTTGGCGCAGATCTCCGACACCAGGGGCCCGAACTGTGCCAGCAGGGACTCGGGGCCGAACAAGAGCTCCCGCTCACGAATGTGGGCCATGGCCTCGGTGAAGTCGTCCTCGGTCGTGCCGCCGATGAGATCCAGGTCGTCGGGCTCGTCCTTCTTACCTGCCTGGGCCGTCGACTTGTCCGCCGTCTTCTCCTTCTCCTGGTCCTGCTTACGGCGCTTGAAGTCAAGTTCGCAGAGTTCGAGGTGCACGATTTGTTTGATGGCAACATGGCCGACGATGAAGAGAAGCTGGGACAGGCCGATGGCCGCGTCGCGCTTCTTTGGCTGAGAGGCGGGGGGCACGACTGTCTCGTTTCCGTCCTCGTCCGCCTCGACGGACTGACTCTCGTCTCGGGATACCGGCCTGGAACTCGGCTGGGAGCCCGGCTGGGAGCCTGCTCGTGATTGGGGAGCGGAAAAGACGTGCTTGGTCTTGTGGCGGATGATCTCGGAGCAGAGGGTGTCGGGGTGCTTGGAAATGGCGTAGATGGCATTGATGGCCTGCTCGGCAACGCCATACCACTCCTTGCTCTCGGACGGAACCTCGGTGATGGACGCCAGCTTGGACAGAACGGCGTGGTCGTTTGGCAGCCTGGAGAACTTGAGGGCAGACTCTTTTGCCTGACGGCCGGTGGGGTTGATGCGGCGGAGAGCGATGCAAGTGTACTTGGCCAGCTGGAGATCGGCACGGCCGTGGGAGCCCAAGCCGGTGCGCAGCATGGTTTCCATCTCTCCGACGACGATCTCGGGGCTGGCAGTTGCCAGCATGCCCAGGACGATGATGGCGCCGCGACGCTGCGTCCTGGAAATCTCGCGCTTTTGCACGCCGTACACCTGCCAGAGCTTGGCGATGACGATGTCGGGGATCAAGCCCTGCTTCATCATGGTGCTGAGCAGCTGCTCCAGCGACGTCAGCTCGGCGGGAGTGGCACCAAAGGTCAGACTGATCATGTTCCGGGCGATGAAGTTGGCCGCGTCGTTGGAGCTGAAGGAGTCGGGCGCCTCGAAGAACAGGCGCTTGTAGACATCGATCAGGTGGCTTTGGACGCCCTTGCCCTCGTCGCTATTGCCCTTTGTCCAGATCAAGCGCAGCATGCGGCGGATGCCGACCTTGTTCTGCTCAATGTTGTATGCGTCGCCGACCTCGAAGTAGTCCATGGCCTCGATGACCTCGCTCTTGTTGCGGGAGCCGAGAAGCTGACAGACGGTGCCGGTGGCTTCGTGAAGGACGTCGATGAACTTCAAGGCCTCGGTGTAGTATCGCCTGGTGAGGGTGAGTTTCTCAATGGCCTCGGACGTGGCGGCCTCCTCTCGCGCCTTGCGGACGGCCTCGAACTTTTGCTCGTCGGTCATGGGCTTCTGGGGCGACTGCTCAATTTGCGTGGCCTCGTCTAGCAGCTCATTGTCGACCGTGGTGTTGGCGGCTCCTTCGCCCAGACCGGGGGCCCCCTCGGGAGGTTGCAATGCGTTGAGCTCCTCGTCGACCTTGTCAAGACGGGCTTGCCAGTCCTTGCGATTGAGCTGGGCGCCGTGCATGACGGTAAATGGATGGGTCTTGATCAAGGCGCCAAGGAGCTTGATGGCGTTCCTCCTGACGTGGCTGCTCTTGTCCTCGAGACTCCTGCATGCCATTTCGGCAGCGCGCTGGCGTCGCTTGGGGAACTTTTGCTCGAGGTCGCAGAGCTTGACGTAGACCTGAATGGCTCTGCAACGGCAGTAGGGGTTGATGTCGAGGAAGCGCTCTTCCAGCACGTCGAAGAAGGCGTTGAGCTGGGACTTGTGGTTCTCGCCGCGCTCGTCCTGCTTGACCAGGTGGGCAATCATGTTTCCGCAGACTTCGATGAGGGCGCAGCGAAGTGTATAAGACTAGGGGAGGGGGGGAGTGTCAGAACAGGTTCGGCGTGGAGGGGAGGGGGAGGAGGGTGAATGTTTATTTCTTTATTTACCTCGCTGTCCAGCTGCTTGGCGAGCATGGTCATCTGCTTGATGACGAGTCTGGGGGCCAGCTCAGAGAGCTTGACAATGAACTGGGAGACGGACTTTGGGCCCTTTGTGTCGTTTGTGTTGAACTCCTTGTTACTGAGCTCGCGCAGGATCTCGTCGGCCAGCTGGGGGTAATCGTAGGTTTCTGCCAGGATGTGGAGGAACTCGGCCATGGGCTCGGAAAGATGCTCAAAGTAGGTCAAGTTTTGGACAATGGAAATCTGGGCGGCTACAGGGAGTCAGTCAGCTTCATGGGCAGGGCGGGGCATGGCATGGCATGGCATGGCAGGAGCTTACCATATGCGTGGCCGTGGTGCTTGACAGCGATGCAGAGGACCTTGAAGGCGTGCATGCGGATGGATGTACTCTTGACGCGCTGCTCGCTCTCGAGAACCATGTAGACGGGGCGGGTCAGCAGGCCGATGAAGGTGTCTCTTTCCGAGGTGGTGAGGAAGATCTTTGTGAGCTTCAGCTTGAGGACCTTGCTCATGATGTCGAGAGCGGACTGCAGCTGGGCTGCCGAGTCCCAGACGCCGTCCTGCTTGGGGGCGTTCTTCTTGGGCTTCCCGCGGCCCCTGGCGACGGGGGCGGTTGACGACTTCTCGGCGGCCTTTGTCTCGACGGCGGCGATGGTCCATTGCAGGAGGAAGCCGTAGATCTCGAGGAGCTGCTTGTGGTGGGCAAGGGTCTCCTGTTCGTCGGGGGATTCGAGGTCGTGGTTGATGGCGTCGCCCTCGGCGGCGAGGCCGGACATGACAAGGTCGAAGATCTTGCTGAGGGCATGGGTCGGCAGAAAGGCAGTGTACCTGGAGGGTTGGAGCAGTTCAGAATCATGTTCTCGCGAGGGGTCATGTTTGCGGTCACGGTCACGATCAGGGTCAGGGTCAGGGTCAGGATCCAAGGGCGGCCTGGAGGGGGGGAAAGAAAAGGAAGGGGAGGGGTCTGAAGGATGAGGGGAGACGGGTGCGCACTTTAGGAGGAACTGTAGCGAGTCGAGATGGGCACTGCGGGTGATGGCCTCTGGGTTTTCTGCGACGGCGTCGACGATGGGGTTGAGGACGGGGTTGACGACGGCGACGGTCAGACCATCGGGGTCATTTTCGTAGTCGAAGAGGGATCCATCGGCCTCGGGAGTAGGGATGGTGGCGGGATCGCTCATGTAATGCTTGAGAGCATCGTTGATGTCGAAGGCGACCGAGTCCATGGCTGCGGTCTGGTTGAGGTGTGCGCACCAAACGTCGAGATGCGACGGAGAACGAAGAGGGGGCGGGGTATAAAGAGGGCAGACAGGAGGAAGATAAGAAATATATGGATAGGATTAAAGAAGGACAAGACGGTCAGGATGCAGGATGCGTCCGAGTGAGTGAAGCGAAGCGAAGCGAGTTGGTGCGGTGGGACGGATAGCCGCCGTGTGCTTCAGCTCCTGCGTCTGTGGTGGTGGTGGTGGTTAGGAAGGCGATGCGCCGCGCCGGAGGGGAGGAGGAGGAAGAAGAAGCGCAAATGGCGACCGGATTGTTGGCTGCGGGTGTGTAAGTGTGTCGATGTCGAGGTTGGGATTGGAACACACAGACAGACTGTCTAGACAGACGACGACGGACATGAAGCGCCCACCTAGCAACGGATGGTGGGATTTTTGTTTATTGTTTTCTTTCTTTTGGGTTGGGACGGGACGCGACCGAACCGGGTCAATTAACGGAGGTGCGGGGTCGTTGCTGCAATGCAATATGTGATTGGTCAGCGTGGGGTTTGCTCGGCTTGTTTACAACAAAGTGCCCTTGTACTGAGTACCTAGCAACTGGTTGGGCTTTTCACGGTGATGTAAGTACCGTGCACATTGCGTCGAGCTCGGTTAGGCTCTCTTCAGGGACCATGACACGGTAAAAGGGCGCTGCCCCTCTCCTCCACCGGGTCTGAAGCCCGAAGGCAGGCAGGCAGACAGGCACCTCGAGGTATCCGTACATTGTACCACTGGGGTAGGTACATACAGTGAGTGGTATCCGTACTGCGTAGTACCTATACCTTACCTACTGCGTAGCTGCGGCAGCTTACCTATCCGGGGCATTGGAAAATGGGACTTGAGAAGAAAAATAACGGCAGGAAACCAAATAAAAAATAAAAAGGAAAAAGCAACGCCAGCATCAAACCCCCCATCCCCTCCTCCAAGACTACATACACGCCAATCAAGACGACTGACTGACTGACTGACTGACTGACTGACCGACCGACCAACGGATTGGATTGCCTGACTGGTTGACCAACTAACTGATTGACTGGTCGCAGTACTGTTTGTACTACTTTCCGGCCGGCATACATACACACACTACTTCCTTCGTACATACGTCGACGAACAAGTCTCACCCTTCCACGGGCTGGGCTGGGCTGGGCTTACACGAACAAGCAAAACACAACTGACTGACTATACGACGCACATCATCCTCCTCTCCCCCCCCGCAAATCCGCCTCGGATGACGCAGTGTTCCTCCAAACGGGATTCCTCAGCTGGCTTTGGTCAACCCAACTTGGAAGCCATCCATCAATTGACTCGTTTCGGCCAGGGCCTCGACGTCCAGGCCTGGCACCGACACGATTGGGCCACGCCAACGCCAACGCCAACGCCAACACCACCCGCGCCGACGCCACCGACAATAACACACCACCACCACCACCACCACCAACAAGCACACACGGCACATTCACCTCCTCCTCCTCCTCCTCCACAACCATCAACCGCTTCAACTCTACAACAACAACAACAACGACAACAACCCCCGGACACTGTCCCGAATAATAATAATCCCCCTCCCTTCCATGCCCCGGCAGACGCATCATCAGCCGCGCCCGCAGACCTGCGATTGGCCCACCGCCCATTGACCGCCGACTCGAGACCGACCTCTTCCCGCTCCATGGCCACGGCGACACGCAAACGAAGCCGCGAGGCCCTTGAAGTCCACCGCGATCCCCCACACGCCCGCACCGAAGACACCGAGATGATGGCCGACTCCGAGCAGCACACCGAAGAGCTCGACGACCAAGAAGATGCCGACGACGTCGACAATGACCCCGAGGACGACACCTCGGACGACGACGACCTTGTCGACTCGGCCGTCCAGCGCGACATGGACCGGTTGCAAGACACCTTTCCCGGCTTTCGTCAAAAGTACCGTCTGATCAAGCGCATCGGCGAAGGTATGTCTAGTTCCTACCCTACGTCTTCTTCCCTTCCCCTGTCCCCTTTCCCTTCATCCTGACTGACGTACGTACCCGTACAAGGCACCTTTTCGACCGTCTACAAGGCCGAAGACATACAGTACGACCGCTACGACAACGACTGGGACATTGAAGAGAGGGAAAATCCCGCCCCCAAGTGGACGCCGCCCCCTCTGCTGAAGCGCCATGGGAGCCACACGTCGACATCGCGAGAACCGCGCCGGCGCGCCCGTTACGTCGCCATCAAAAAGATCTACGTCACATCCTCTCCCACACGCATCCTGAACGAGCTCGAGCTGCTGCACGACTTGAGGAACTGCGCTGCCGTCTGTCCCCTCATCACGGCCTTCCGCTCCACCGACCAGGTCATTGCCATCCTTCCCTACTTCCGCCACGAGGACTTCCGCGACTACTTCCGCCAGATGAGGGTCTCGGACATGGCCATCTACCTCCGCAGCCTCTTCACCGCCCTCAAGGCCGTCCACGAGCACAAGATCCTGCACCGCGACATCAAGCCCACCAACTTCCTCTACGACCCCCAGTCGCGCCGCGGCGTCCTTGTCGACTTTGGCCTCGCCGAGCGCGAGGGCTCCGACAGCAAGCCCTGCCTGTGCCACGAGAGCAGAGAGGTCCGCAAGCAGAGGATCACCACCAGCGCGGCATCCCAGAACGGGCCCCAGCAGGGCTATCCCAAGACCGACACCCGCCCCTCGAGGAGGGCGAACCGTGCCGGCACCCGCGGCTTCCGCGCCCCCGAGGTGCTCTTCAAGTGCACCGAGCAGACGACAAAGATCGACATCTGGTCCGCTGGCGTCATCCTCCTGACCATCATGAGCAAGCGCTTCCCCTTCTTCAACAGCGCCGACGATGTCGAGGCCATGATTGAGATAGCCACCATCTTTGGCGTCAAGCGCATGAGGCAGGCCGGCCTGCTGCACGGCTGCATGTTCGAGACTAACATTCCCACCGTGGGCAGCGCCGGCTTCTCCCTCGGCAAAATCATTCTTTGGTCCACCTGCCGCACCGACGGCGGCAAGGACGGCCAGCCCGGCATCCCCCTGACCGACGAGGAGAAACTGGCCGTCGACTTTTTGGAGCGCTGCATGGAGCTCGACCCTGCCCGACGCATCAGTGCCAAGGAGGCGCTGGAGCACGACTTCCTCAAGGAGCCCCAGCCTAAGCAGTCGGTCGAGATTTTCGAGGATGATGTCGAGGAAGATGACGACGAGATGGATATGCTAGAGGCGCAATGATGATGATCGTTTTGGATTCCAACATGATGCGTGCGTCATACATCGCTACTAGACTACAGTGAGCCGTGTAGGCAGGCGCAGGCACGCGCGTGTACGATTAGATGAGGCACAAGGCCACAACATGGGAGGTTCTTTTTTTTTTTTTTTATAAAAAAAAAAAGGTTAAGTTTGGACGTAGACACGACGGGAGCAGCATACGTCGAACAAAGCAACGCCCGGCAGGGCGTTTTGGGTGTATCAGGAGGCCGAGACCCCGAGAGAACAGGGGCTCCACATACATACAAAACAGCATATATAGACGACGTGGACTATAGTCGAGAAGCAAGGACCAGTCAATGTAGGAAAGTAATACCATTCAACCCGTTCCCGTCCGTCCTGTTCTTTTGTTGTTGTTTTCATGTCCCAGAGACGCCACTAAAAACACGCGAGACCCAACCCCACCACGGCAGTGATGTGGTGTGATGCTAAGAGACGCCTTGAATTTGATCGAATTTGAAGAGCCTTTTTTTGTATTCGGTTCACGCTCCCTGGGAATTCTGGTCCTCATGCTATGTGAAAAGTCGGCCTCCCCCATTTCGGGGGTCCTTGATTTTCCCCCATGTCCTATTTTTTTTTTCTCGCCTACGCGCAAGAATTTGGCGTCGACCACTGGCGGTACGCTGCCAGCTGATCCGGCGGCCGCATGGCCACAGCGTTCCCAAAAGTGTGTTTCACCAATGTCGTGTTGCTGATGCGCGGAACCCTCCGTCATGGTGTTGACAAAGTTTACGCGACAAGCTCGACGACACCGCCGGCCTCGGTGATCTTCTTCTCAGCCTGGGAACGGGGAGTTAGCGGGGAGAGCAGTGCCAAGACAGGCATGATATAGATACTGACCAGCTTGGAAACCCAGCGGGCCTTGACGACGATGGGGACCTCGGGGAGGCGGCCCTTGCCGAGGAGCTTGGAGTAGCCGAAGGGGAGGAGGTCGATGACGGGGACCTTGTCGCCCTTGCCGGCGAGGTACTCCTCGCGCTTCTCAGCGGGGACGAGAGTCCAGAGCTTGTCGAGGTTGATGACGGGCTTCCAGAAGTGGCTACCGGTGATGGTTAGTACGCGACGGAAGCCAAGGGAGGGAGGGAGGGGAGGGAGGATCCTCTCGTCAGGGGAGTTACATACTTCTGCTGCTTGTGGAAGTAGCGCATGCCGACCTTACCGAAGTAACCTGCGAAGTTGTCAGCCATCGGGCCATCCTTTTCGTGCGCAGTGGATGCGGGACGACATACCAGGGTGGTACTTGTCGAGGTTGGTGCGGTGGTGGTGCTGACCACCGGCCAGACCACGACCACCGGGGTGCTTGCGGTGCTTGCCAACACGTCCGTGACCGGCGGAGACGTGTCCGCGGCTGGAGAGAGAAAGAGAAAGTCAGCTTCCGGGTACATTTGGAAACGAAGACATTTCTCCCAGGACCGCAGACGGCAGAGTTGGTGGTGTCCATCCATCCCATCCCATCCATGGCGTGCGCTCGCTCGCTCGGTCTCCCGAGCGTCGACGAGGACGACGATGTTTGTAATGGTTTGGTGGTCCTCCTTTTTACCGGAGGAGCAATGTTGACGCCCTTGTTTTCAACATGCTCGACTCCCTCTGCCGCCGCGCCTGCAATCACAACAATATTCCTTTTTTTCTGTGCCTTCTCTTTCTTTCCAAGGTTCCATGTGCTCTCGACAGACGGACAACGAACGAACGACCGACGACGACCAAGTCGCCCAACTCGTATCGAATCGACTGGGCAAGCGAGCACGCGTGCGGCGTCGCCGCTGCCGCCGCCGCGAGGACGTGGGACCTGAAACTATTGCATCGGAGCGGAACGGGAAGATGGTGAGACGTACTGCTTGCGGGTGCGCGAGAATCGGGTAGGCATGGCGACGGCTGTTGGGGGGTGGTCGACTTGGGGTTAGTATCGCTGAGGGAAACTTCTTCTCCTTCGCAAGAAAGTTCGCAGGACTGACTTTGTGAAAAGCGGTTTTGCGCGCCGGCGTAGCTTCGGCAGAAATTGCTAAGCGGGTCGGAGGGCAAGCCCTACCTGGCCCGTGCTCTTGTCCTTCCGTTTACGGATGCAATTCGGATGAGTGGATGGATGGCTTAGGTAATCTTGGTCTTGGCCCACCCCATGTCACCGAGCAGACCGAAATGCCTCGGCCGTGCGTCTCCCAGACCGAGTTCAACGTTTCCGCCCCCAATTCCTGACCGGCGTCACCCCTGGCGATGCCGCCGCCCCTCCCCCACCTACCGGCCGAAAGCCTGTGTTGATGCCAGAAAACAAACTCATGATCAATGTCTGCACGACTGAGCATTGCGCCTTCCGCTGCCTTGGCCGCTTAACCCCTGCTTCCAAGCTTGGTTTGCGTTTCTCAACATGGCGGGTCATGTTGTTGGCGACACAGAATTGACTGTGCCGGATGGCATTGACTTCAATCACCCTTACACACCCTACGATGTGCAGACCGACTTCATGAAAGCCGCTTACAGCGTGCTGCAGCGTGGCAATGGACAAGTCGGCATCCTTGAGAGCCCGACAGGCACGGTACGCGCCAGCGGTGCAACCTCATTGCAGCCGCATCGCATCGCATCTCATCGCATCGCATCTCATACTGACTCTTGTCCAGGGCAAATCGCTCTCCCTGATCTGCGCCTCGTTGACATGGCTTCGGAACCAACGTGTCGAGGAACACGAGACCTCTCTCAACGTCAACATGGATGACTTCAAGGATGAGCCGGGCTGGATCGTGGAGCAGATGCTGCGGCGCAAGCGAGAGGAGCTGGCCCGCACTTGGGAGGAGCGAGAGAAGAAACTGGAGCAGATCCGGCAGAAGGAGAAGGCCGTCGAGGCCCGCAGCGCCAAGCGACGTCGCTTCGACGACGGGCCTTCTGGGCGTATCCCGCGTGGCGCCGACCGAGACGACGATGATGATGATGAGTGGCTGCTCGATGAAGCCGATGCATCGGCCGACGGAGACGCCATGAGCGGCCTCAGCAGGGAGACCAAAGACACCCTGGCGAGGTTCGGTCTGGGGAACCTCAAACCGGACCAAGAGGAGGACAAGGTCGCCGACGGAATCAAGGTGCGCAGAGCCCCTGTTCCTGCCGGGCACGTTTGTAACATGATTCTCCCCAGATATACTATACGTCGAGAACGCACTCTCAGCTCACACAATTTATCCATGAACTGCAGCGGCCCACGTTCCCATCGTCCATACCGCCATCCATCGTGCAAGGCCAATGTGAAGGCGAGCATGCCGCCGCCAAAGAGCCGGTCAAACACTTGCCCCTATCGTCGCGCCAAAAGCTCTGCATCAACCCGTCCGTGGCACGTCTGGGCTCTCTCTCCGCCATCAACGACCGGTGCTCGGAGCTCCAGAAACCAAAATCCAAGAGCAAGTGCCCTTACACGCTCAAGGAAGACAACATAGCCCAGACGCATCAGTTCAGGGACACTGCCCACGCCACGCTTCCCGACATCGAGGATCTCTACCACCTCGGCAAGAAGCTGTCGGTGTGCCCGTACTACGCCTCGCGGGCGGCGGTCGCGGGCGCCGAAATCATCACCCTGCCCTACCCCTTGCTGCTGCAGAAGAACGCGCGAGACGCTCTCGGCATCAAGCTGGATGGCAACGTCGTCATCGTCGACGAGGCTCACAACATCATGGACGCGGTGGCCAACGTGTATGCGTCCGAGATAAAACTGAGCGAGCTGAGGCGGGCGCGGCAGATGCTCGGCGTCTACGTGAGGAGGTTCGGCAAAAAGCTCAAGGGGGAGAACCGCGTCATGGTCGGACAGGTGGGCAGGGTCATTGAGGGCCTCAGTGAATGGATGGATGGGCAATCGAGACTCAAGGTATGTTGCTGCTGCTGCTGCTGCTGCTGCTGTTGCTCCTCCTCCCCTCTGTATATCTGCCGCTGACCGTCCCGCAGAGCACTCAAGGCATTGTAGACTCCAAAGTTCTCCTCCGCTGCAAAGGCGTGGATCAAATCAACCTTTCCCGGTTAGTTCAGTACATCCAGGAGTCGAAGCTGGCCTACAAGATCGAGAGCTACGTGGCCCACGTCGAAGAGGAAGCGGCTGGCGCCAGCAATGGCAAGGCGCCGCCCTCGAGATCATCCTCGCCCGTCCTCCATACTCTCTCCTCATTTCTCATCTCTCTCACCAACCTCAGTTCCGAGGGTCGGATATTCTACGAAAAGCCGGCAACCGACCCACCGGATATGCAGCTCTCGTACCTCCTGCTATCCCCAACTCACGCCTTCTCGTCCATTGCTACGAGTGCCAGGGCCGTTATCCTCGCAGGCGGTACCATGTCCCCCTTTAACGATTACAAGTCGCATCTTTTCCCGTACCTGCCGGAATCCAAGCTCACGACGCTCAGCTGCGGTCACGTCATCCCACCGTCGAACCTGTGCGTGTGGACACTGGCAGGGCCGGAGCCGGGTCCCAATCGGGACGCCAATTCAACCTTTGAGTTCAGCTTCCAAAGAAGGGGCGACGCGTCGACCAAGACCAACCTGGGAATGGCCATCTTGAACATGTGCAACGTTGTCCCCGACGGCGTGGTCGTGTTTTTCCCGAGCTACGGATACTTGGAGGAGGTAGTTACCGCATGGAAAGGCGCCGGGCCGCGGAACGGTCTGGGTTCGAACAACGGCGCCACCTCGCTTTGGGAACGTCTGCAGCAGAGAAAGGCGGTCTTCAGCGAGACTCGCGGCGGGTCCAGTGACGAGGTGCTGGAAGCGTACAGCCGGGCCATCTTGGGCGACGGCAGCGAGACAAGCTCGGGAGCGGCAGGCAAGCCTCGTGGCGCTCTGCTTCTAAGCGTCGTCGGCGGCAAGATGAGCGAGGGCATCAACTTCTCGGACCGGCTGGGCCGCTGTGTCATCATCGTGGGCCTGCCGTACCCGAATATCAACTCCCCCGAGTGGAAGGCCAAGACGGAATACATCGAGACCACGACCGTCCAGCGACTGACGGACCCGTCGAGGACGGCGAAGATGCCGAGAGAGGAGGCGGCGGCGGTCGCGAAGCAGGCGGCCAGGGACTTTTACGAGAACGCGTGCATGAGGGCGGTAAACCAGAGCATCGGCCGAGCCATCCGGCATCGGGGAGACTATGCGGCCATCGTGCTCGTAGATCGCAGGTACGGGACGGACAGGATCCGGGAGAAGCTTCCAGGTTGGATTCGCGGGGGTCTAAACGGTGATAGCCACGAAAAGGGGCTGCCTCAACTGATGGGAGCACTGAGCGGCTTCTTTCGGTCGAAGCGGATAGGTGCATCGTAGCTTAAAGAATACCGGCAGGCACTTTGGGCTCTCTCTTTGTTTCTTTTCTTTTTCCTTTTCTTTGAAATCTGCGTTTCCCGTCAGTCATCGGGATCGCGGGGCAACCATCGAGATGGACGGCCGGCCGGCAATTCGTTGGTACCGGCGTCTGGCTCTGCGGTTCCAGCAAGATCCATCAAGGCGACCAAACAAAGCGGAGAAGCCAGCCAGCCAGCCTAACGAGCAGCGGAATATGTAATATACCACAGAAACTCTGACGATATTATCGTTGTAACCACCATCAAGCAAGGGTTTTGAAGGGTCTTTTGGGCATCGAAAAGTATGGCTATCTGAAACGCTCAGAGCTCTGTCCATCTGGGGGGAGGCGGGGGGGCTTCTTTCTTTCTTTCTTTCTCGAAAGAGGCGAATTCGGGGAAAGGGTGGAGAAGTAAAAGCAAGTCGAGTCATATCAAGATAGATGAGTACTACCTCCCACTAGGGTAGGAATTATTATGTACATAAAGGAACTTACGCGGCAACCCATGTCCCCTCTCTTGGTCGTCGCTTGGTTGGGTATCAATCGCTCGTAGGCGGCAATGAGCGAGACGTCCTCGCCGAGCGAAAAGTTGAAAGTCAGGGAATCAGATGACAAGGTCTTTTAGAATCAAGACGAAGGGGATGGATGCTGATAAAAAATTACAGGGGTGCTCATGGCGTACGAGGCTGCGACGATCGTGTATTATGGTTGACCCTCGAGGGATGATGATGGATGATGATGGATGCATCCGTCTGGCCTCATATCCGTAAGACCCTGAGGAATCGCGTTGAGCGACGTGGGTTGGAAGAAGCTTACACCATAGGGAGGAAGGCGATGGATAATAAGAAGAAGATACTAATGCCCGGGGCCACATACATACATACATGCACGTGGACGAAGACTTGTGCGTGCAGAGAAGTGAAACAGGTTGGTTGAGTGGACAGACAGACAGTACGGATACCACCTGCGTGCAACACTGGCTACATTGCGGTCGAACCGCACCTGATAGTCGGCTTCTTGGGTGAACTGCTGGGCTCCGTTATGATGATGGAACCCCAAACCGGTGTCATCCCAACCATTTCTGATGACGGACGGAGGCGGCATTACCCAAAGCATCACAAAGACAGGAAGCACCAATCACGACTCGGGAACACGACGGAGGCCTTCCCAGCCAATACAGAACGAACGGAGGGCAATCCGCCAATGGCAGCAATATCTCAGGCGACGTACCTACGTCGCCACTCTTACTCCTCCTCGTGTCAATAGTTGTCTGTTGTAGTTGGTGGTTTTTCTCCAATCACACACACACACACACACACACAGAGCAAGAATCCCTTTCTATAGGTATACCGTCATATCGTGTGCATCTCAGACACCGTGTCGAATCACTGTCCTCCTGTCCCTTGTCCGGTTGACGTGTGTGTTGGATCAGTCAGTCCAGTCTGGTAGGTAATTAGTAGTTCCGCAACTCGCTGGAACACTTTGAAACCTCGCTCCGTGAACACGTTGCGTTAGCCGTGATGCCATACACTGTTCGCTCATCTCGATGGCCTTTTGTGAAGATTGACTAGGGGGGGCGGAACCGGGCAAACCGACCGAAACGGCACAAGGACACGACGACCCCGCCCCCCCTGTTGGCGACATCTAAACACGTTTGTTAGAAAAGCTACTGCTTGGCCCCGACGGCTTGGGTGGGAATTAATAGCCCATGTCGATGATATGTCATGTTGAGAACTAAGTCGTATTGTTCAGATACATGTCCGCGTTTAAACTGGCACTGCGCCCCTCTCCCTCTCTCCCATCCCAAACTGGTCCATGTTTGCCCTCATTTCTTTGTCTTCTGCAGTTTACTTCGACGAGTGCACTTGTCCCAGCTATTTGCTTTCGTCTCGGGTTTCGCCTTTTGTTTATCATTGTGTTGCTGCCACCTGTTGCCCAGACACTGGCCGCATACGTTGCGGGCCCTGTCATCTGTGCGTGGAGAGAAGCCGGGTTGAAAAAGTATTTGGGACTTGCCAGGGCATTCCATCCAGTGTCCCACCACCCTGCTGTGTTCGGATTCCAAACATATTAACCATCTTCCACCGCGTGAAATGAACAGCACTATTACGAAACTCGCACTTCGACAAGCCTTCCAGTCCGATACGTCCTACACACAGCCCCGAGAACCCGAATCACCATCACGGCCGAGAACCAAAAACAAGATAATACTAGTAAGGGCTTTGAAAGACGCTATCGTACCCCCCGGAAGTGCTAACGGCCGCGATCCGTTGCCGTCTGCCTCGGTGTCTTGTCTCTGACCCGAGCATTGAGCAGCTTCCTGGGCAGCTTAGCAGTTCACACAAACCCCTCGACCACATGCCCCTTGCCCGACAAGCTGCCCTGTCAATCACTTGTGGGGGGGGGGGGGGGGGGGGGGGGGGGGGGGGGGGGTAAGTCAGACGCAATAGAAGCATACCGGTTGGTGTCCGCCGGGTAGATTCTCCGGCGTGTCCATCTGCGACTTGCGCAATGTGATGACTCTGGAACAACAGACGTGAATGGGTCGCCAGCCATGAGCACCCGGAATAGTTTTGCTGCTGCTTCTTGGTCTGTTTTATCATTGTGTTAAAGATATACATGTAACTTTTCCTACCGTCGTCGTGCCTGGGAACCCGAAGATACCTACGCCTCCCACCCCCCGCTGATTGAAAAGCATCCCAGTAGCCCCGAGCTCCATCACAGGCCTCTGTGTACTTCCCCGGCCGAACTTGAGGGAGAATTCCTTTTGTGAACCAACCTTCTTGCAAAGTCGGCGTTGATTCTGTCAATGTCTCCTGACGGCCCCCCGATTCTCCCGAACCCCTCGCTGAATTGAACGTGTTCAACTCAGGGTGTTTCGCGCCGAATCCCTCCCTCCCTCCGGCTCCCGGCGTCCTAAACATCTGCGTCGGAATTGAGGGCCTCGCCTGAGATCTCTGGCGCCTCCCTCCCCGACGTTACCACCGTGAATTCGTTGAGGATTGCGAGCTCCTCGAACTCGGCCGCGAGACTGTCGACGTGCGCCGCCGCCGGGTTCATCGTCGCGAGGTCGAGGTCGACGACGAACGGCGCCTGGACTTCGTCCGAACCCCGGTGGTGCTTCGAGCCCTCGTTCGAGTCTCTGGTAATCGCCCTCGCCTCCGAAGATGGCAACAGGCCCTCCCGTAGCGCCATCGACAGCAGGCTTCGCACGATGCCCTTTGACAGCCGGAACGGCCGGTGTAACCTCTGGTAGCCCAGGATACAGGTGCGCAGGTCGGCCAGCTTCTGCGAGTTTTCGGTGACCTGCGTCAGTTCCCGAAGGGTCGAGTTTGCAAAATAAAGAAGCGCAGTGCTCCAGAGGAAGCTGTGGGACGCGGAGCTGAACTTCTGGAGATAAGTGACGGCCATCTGGCCCAACTGAGCAGCGGAGGCGAGACAGACCGCCTCGGGGGACGCCTGCTGGGAAGTGAAAGACTCGAGTCGGACTCGCATCGCGTCGCCATGTTGAACCAAAGGCCGGAAGAGATCGAGTACGAATGCGTGGAAGTAGATGCTGTTTTTTTTTAAACGCTGCATTAGCCTGTGTGTGTATTTCTTGTCGACGGCTCGGTTTCGTGTTCCCACGGCCCATGTCCGTCCATCTTGCGAGAAAAGTAGGGTTTACTTACTGCAAAAGCAGGACGTGATGGGGACTGTCTCCGCTTCTCACCACTTCCAACGGCAGGTTGCCGGCCCATTCCAGATATCGTCTGTACAGCACCTCCATGTGTTCAACCACGCTGTGGCCCACGACTCGCAAAACGTTGCCATGGTTCATCCATATCATCTCGTGGGCAACCAGGGCCAGTTTGCACACGTGCGGGAATGTGGTCCCCATGTAGGCTGGGAAGTGCGGTCCCTCGGGAGACTTTTCGTCTTCGAAGTCGCCTGAGTCCCCCGGAATCGGCATCCTCGGCGGGTAGGCTATCTTGCATGTCTGGTTTTGCGCGCATCGTGTTCTTCGCAGTCATCGTGTTAGCCGCCAAGGAGGAAAGCCAAAGAGAGGGAACGACACCATTTTTTTTTTTTTTTTTGGTATCTCCGGGCACCGCAGAGAAAATTCTCTGCAATACTTTGGTCGAATGGCAGAACGTACGTGATGTAGACAAAACCTCCCCAGGCCGTTTGTGCCATAGCTTTCTCCCAGAGGAAATCAGTAGCTCCGTCTGGCCACCTCACAGACATGGCCTCGTCTGCGATGCCGAACAATCCTATGCCTTTGGCAAGGTCGATGGCGCGGTCCAAATGCCCGGTAGCGTCGGTGACGTTTCTCGCGTGGCAGGTTGACGACATGCTCAAGTAGAGCAGAGCAGCCACCGTGTTGGGAGTCGCCAACCCCATTGCTGTCTCGTGCTCCAAAAGCTGCGCCGCCTCGTCGTAGAAAGCATAACTCCAATTCGCCGCCTCCAACTCGTATGCCGTGTAAGCCTGCTGTCACGCGGGGTTAGGACACGTTAGTGACTTGCGTTTTCCGAGGAGAGAAATTTCATCTCACACAAGCCCAGCTGAGTAAGGAGCTGACAAGGAGCCTGGAGCAGAAGCGGGTGCCGCCCGAGACCAAGTCGTTGAGGAAGAGATCGGCGTCGAATAGCGCCGTGATTGCGTGGTCGGTTTCGAGGTACAGAGAAATGGTTCTCCTGGCTGCCAGAATGGGAATCTTTACCCCCGTCCACGCCAGGATGTCCGCATTCAGCAGCCTCTCGTCACACAGAGGCGGCAGATCCAGTGTGGGAATCTCCCTGCTACCTGGCTTGCTGTGAGAATTGAAGTTGAGGCTAACGCTGCTGTCTCTGGAGTCCGCCGCCGGCGGCATGACGCGAGTCCTGCCTGCGTATGAAGGTGACTCTGATTCCGTAGGGGGAAGAGGAGACGGGGTGTCGGTTGACATTGGCGAACGTCTAGTCACGGCAAAATTCAGTCTCCCGGAACAGGCTCAGATCTTGCAACAGTATGGACAGTGATCAACTGGAGTCACCACTAGATGACTTTGGATGAAACCGTGCGCGTTGAAAACGCTTCTTTGCAACAAACAGCAACTTACCCTGCAGAAGGCGAATCAAAGGCAACGCTTGGAGCGATCCTCAGGGCCAAGTCGAAATCCAGATGTGGAAGCTCAGTCGGAGCCCAGGGTGAGTAGGCAACGGCATGGCGCACCATCAGTTCGAACTCGAGGGAAGTCTGGTCGGGAGGAGGGACCGCGTGAAGGAGCCCATGAAAAGAAACATCGTTGGTCGAATGTAGCTGCCCCCGGAGGGTATTGACGATGTTTCCGGCATCTCTCCCTGCCCGTAATTGCTGAAGGACGTCCCGGGCCTCGTCATCGGGTACAGAACGAAGAAGGTCGAGCAGCTCAGCCGCATACTTGTGATTCTTTGCCGTGGTCTCGTCAAGCAACCTCATGCCCGGAGGGATGGAATTCAGGACCGTTTTGGAGATGGTAGCATATTCGCAGACAAGGCCGCGGCGCTTGCAGTGGCTGCAGGGCTGCAGGCCATTGCACTGAGATGGTGTCAGTATCACGAAAGAGGAAGGCAGAAAGCAAATAAGAGGATGTATCCTTGTGTGAGCAAAGGACGTCTTTTTGGGGGCACAGCACGAATCCCCTCGGGCGCCATGCCATATCCGTAAACGCTCTTTCAAGTATGTCCACAAAGGACTTGGAAATAGAGTTGTCATGATCAAATATTAAAAACCTCGACCCACAACCAGCAACTCACCGCACCACAGCAAAAAAAGAAGGAAAAAAAAAAAAAAAAAGAGACTCAGGTTCAAGGGGAGCAAAGTTGAGGCACGAGAACGGACATACCCCTATCTTCTTCTCGCGGCAGCTGTTGCATGCTTTAGTAGTTGCCCGGCGCTTTCGCTTGGAGCCTTCTTGGCCGCCAGAAGCCCCGAAGGCGGCCTCGCCATTGTCGTCGGCGAAATATGTCGTCGAAGCAGTCGGAGGACCTGGAAGGATGTTTCTGTATTTGCGTTCTGGTTGCATGGGCTGCTGAGGGTCGAGATGGGAGCGTCTCGAGGCCGGGATGGTGTTGCAAACTTGCCGGCGGATCGATCGAGGGAGTAGCGAGGGAAGTCGACAAGGGCAGGAGAAGACGACTTCATACTAATCCGTGGTCAACCGATGGTACTTATCTTGCAATTGTGAGTCAAGGGCGTCCGAGACGGGGGCGCAACAATGGGAAGGTCTTCAACGGCCCAGACTCTCTCTCTCTGTACGAATTAAGGCTCAAACAATATACCGGGTCTGTGAAATAAGTGGAGGGTGAAGTGAAGGCATTGTGTTGGTGGCAGCAAGGGGGGGGGGGGGGGGAAGGACCAAGCGGACACAAGTACCTGAGCAACAGTTTCTCTTGCTGATGGCGGCCTGATGCGGTACTCGAAAATCTCCCACACTGTGTTCCTCAGCCGCGTCCAGCAGGTTCCCACAATGGGTTTAGATGGCATGCATGTGCGCCTTTTGCCGCTCTTTGACATATATGTTGGACGTGAGAGTATGCTTAGCATTTATAAACGTCTCTTCCCTGAGCGTGCCGGGGGTTATGTGGCACGGCGGCTTTCACGTAGGTAGCTATCTCAACAAGCCTTTTCCGGTGACACCTTGTCAAGGCAGGTTTCTTGGCCTCTCAGGATCCCGCTCTGGAGGGGGCGGCAGCTGGTCGATGTGCATGTACAAAGATGCTGTTTTCATCGAGAAAAAGAATACCACTCTTGTCCTTTGGGATTCGTTATCAGAAAGATGGATGGCCGTTCTTGGGTCATGTCACCATGTTTTTGATAGTGCAGGGCCCCTCGTCTTGACCCTGCGCAGGTATAACCAAGAGATCCCCAGCCGACATGTGGCGGATGGCCTGGTTTAACACGCATTACTTGCCTCACCAAACACCCGGGGAATCAGGAACCATAAAATACGTAGAGCACTCCAGACGTCGGGCCTGCCGCTCGGCTTTGCCCATGATTGGTTACAACTTGTGTGTTTCTCGGAGTGACAGACTAGGAGATCTCGATGGTCAGTCACACCATGTTGAAGGACAGGGGTCGAACTTTGATGGAAATTTGGGGGGTTATTCAGCCCCCCTCCCCCAATTCAAGCTCCTCCCACTTCTCCATACTGGAGGAAGTACGTACATATATCACGGACGGGGAGCACCCTCAAACGGTGAAGGCATTCAACATGATTGGATCTTGATGCCACATCGGACTCGGAGACGGGTCCGACATAGTACGGAATCTGATTGGCTGACTAAAGGACGACCCACCTTATCGGAACCTCTTTGCTCCGTGGTTATGTCAGCTGCGGGTCGTTCCGCTGACTAAGCCAGATGTCTATTTTTGGCACAATTCAGAGAGGCACGTATCTCACCCCGCCATGCGTCAATTTCTGCCCTGTACAGATACGGATACCTATAGGATATACCTACGGTACTTCGTGCTTCGTACTCCGTACCTAGGAACACAGGATATGTCCATCTATACTTCGCAGTATATGTCTGCGTATTACTGTACGGAGTAGGGGGCCCAGAGAGTGATCAGTTGATACTCATTGGTCCATCTCTCGAGGAAACTATGTAACAAATCCAACGCCCTAGCCACACTCTGAATACCTACCTACTTGGTCAGCCTTGTGGCCTGCCTCCCTTATCGACACATAAACAAGGCTGCACGCGCACAATGTTTTGTCTCCTCACTGTCCGTGCCACTCGTTACAGACCCTTCTGCACTCGATGACGTCCTCTCATCGGACGCTCACCCTCCGCAGAGGGCCCATATGGAATACCACGCTGCTTCCAATGAGCTGACACACTGCCAGTCACGCGGCGAGCCGCACTTAGCCTGCATTCACCGCCTTCCTTTCGTCTGGCTTGGCTTGGCCTGGCCAAACCTGGCTGGCTAGGTATCAGCCGCCAGACTGATTGGTTGGTCCCGCTGCTGCCTAGGCTCTCTCCTCCATTGCTCATCCCAGATATCTGACCCAAGTCTCACCAAGTGTGGCCCTTCGGCAGCTCCCGCCCTCCTCCCGTTGCTTAGGCCTGCTTACGGACCCGGAATCTGGGGACTGCGGTGGTACCTTACTTACTTCCGACTTGTCTGTTTGGTTCTTCTTTTTTGTTTGTTCCCAATCTGATCTAGGCACAAGATTCGACTGCTGCATAGAGCATCGTGCGGACGAATATCTTGTCTCGCATCCGGCCTCTGCTCCGTGATCCTCGCATCATGGACAACGAGAAGGCGCAATTGTTGCGCTCGGACAGCATACAACGCCAGTTTGCTGCGATTCTCGCTGACACCCAGAAGCAGTATGCCAGCTCTACTGGTCTTGACCTCAAGGACTACATGAACCCGCCCATGAGGTCAACCGAAGACCTCTTGAACGTCATCAACCGTCAAAATGAACAGTTCCATAGCTTCCGAGAGAAACGCCAAACCCTTTTCCAGGTCCTCTCCGCCGCCTGCAAACCGCTCGAGGTCGTCGGCGAGGCGTTGGCAGGGGCGTCGGAAGATATCTTCCCCCCTGGCCAGACCATCTTCGCCGCCGTCATGTACTTGATTAACGCCGCCAAGGATGTCTCTGCATGCTACGACTCCATCATTGATCTCTTTGACCAGATGCAAGACTTCACAGTTCGGCTAAAGTTTTATGTCTCCCAAAAAATGTCCAACGAACTCCACGACAAGGTTGTCAAGATTCTTGTCACCATATTCGAGATCTTTGTCCTGGCGACGCACGAGGTCCGGAAGGGGCGTCTCAAGTCGTACTTCAAGCGCTTGTTTGGGAGCGAGAGCAAAGTGCCTGACGCCATGAAGAAGCTGGCTTCTCTGACCGAGGGCGAAGAGCGGCTCGTCATTGCAGAGACCAACGCTGGCGTGAAGCGCTCCCTCTCAAATCAAGAGAGACTACTCGAGATGATGTCAAGAGTAGATGTCAACGTCCAGACCTTGCGCACAGAAACTCGAGTACCCCAAACAAGGGAGCAAGCCCTCTCGTCTAACCGAGATAAGCTCAAGGGTATTTTACAGCCCTCCGTCTACCCCAAGGATACCTATCTTGCACTCAACAGGACAAGGACACGAGGGACCTGCGACTGGATGCTCGAGGACCACTCCCTGAAAGACTGGCTGGCAGGTAGCATCCGGTTCCTCTGGATTTCTGGAAATCCTGGAACGGGAAAGTCCTATCTGACCTCCCGTCTCGTGTCGTGGGGTCTAGACTTGCTCAACAAGCAGGAAACCAATAACATGATGGGCTACTTTTTCTTCCGCCAAAACAACCCGCAATCCCGCTCCATGACGCAAGCGCTTAGAGACATCGCCTACCAGATCAGCGAGCAAGACGTCTTCTACGGCAAGCAAGTCATCCGCGAGGTTTCCACAAGCGACGACATCAAGACTATCCCCAGCGCGTTTAGAAAGTTGCTTGTTGAGCCCTGTGTGCCAGACAAATGGCAGAGGCACATCTACGTGTTGATGGATGGCTTAGACGAAGCCGACCCTCGCGAAGTGAGGGAGTTTCTGTCGTTGCTGGACGATCTTAATCAACAGCCCGAGCACGGGACACGAGTTCAAGTTGCCCTGATTGGGCGGTCGACCCTCTCGGATGATGTGATGGACTACCTCGGTAATGATTCGACAGGTGGTCAGCAACTTCGCACTTTGCATGTAACACCCGATCGCAACAGCTCAGACATTGTGTCTTACATTATCGAGGGCGTCAACTCCGCAAGGGTCTTGAGAGGTTCGACCGAAGACTTTAAGAAGAGTGTCATCGACATCATGACGAGGCAAGTGGATGGTCTATTCATTTTGGCCAAGTTCATGCTCGCCGAGCTCAACAGGATACGGCATCCAAGGAGAATCATCGAGAGCTTGAAATCCTACCCCAAAGAGATTAATGGCATGCTGAAGAAGGCTGTACTGGGTTTCAGTTCATACATCACGCAAGAAGAGGCAGATGATTTGAACGAGATTCTGCGTTGGGTCTCGGTAGCGGAAATGGGCCTCACACTCGAGCAAATCGAGTCCATCTTGACGCTCAAGATGGGAGATGCTCCATTCAGGCTCGAGGAGTCTCTGAGGGGGCAGTTTTCCTGCTTCTTCACCCTCGAGCGCGAAGACGGATTGTCGACAGCTGATCTTGCTGACCGGCACGAACTTCACCGCCGGCTTATATCTCTCGAACTTGACCCGAACAAAAGGAACAGTCCCGACTTCTTGGACGTGGAGAGAGATATCGAATACTTCTCGAACAAGCGCACGACCTACGTCAACTTCTTCCACGCCTCGGTCAAGGAGTTCTTCCGAGAAGATGCCTCGACAAACCTGAGGGCAGATGCGGAACATCCTTCCATCGGGTTCAAGCTTGCCGACGCAAGGTTGCACGTCCTCAAAACCTGCTTGCGGATCTTCACAGACCCCAAGTACTTCACTCTTGGCGAGGAGGGCCTGTCAATGCAGCGTTACGCTGCGTGGTATTGGCAAGAGCATCTCGAGGATATCGACATCACTTCTATTTCCGTAGCCGAGAAGGCCGACATCGGCAGTCGCCTCTACATCATGCTGACCGACCCCACCATCCTCCTGACGTGGACAAACCTGTTTGAGGAGAGTTTGGATATTTGGACAGATCATAACATCCAAGTCGTCTCTCAGTGGCTTAAAGACCCGGATGTTACAAGCGCTTTGTCTGCCCAGCAAAAAGTCTGGACGGCGGCGGCATCTTCAAACCCAGCCCGCCTGCTTGAGCCTATGGGAAGAACATTCTCCCAGGCATGGCTCGTAGAAGGGTTCGGAATGTATATGCCGACCCTGTTTTGTTTTGGTGTTGTGCAATCTCTGCCTCTTATGGAGGACGGCGCAAAGTGGTCCGATTCTGAATACCACTGGCAGGAAGTGCCCCTGGAGACTAGAATACAACAGGCAGCCGAGTGGGCGAACCACCCCAAAACCGGACACTGGTATCGGAGAATTGGCAGTACTCTGCTGAACTTGGGAAAACATATGGAGGCGCTGGAATACTTCGAAAAGGCCCTCGCCGAGGACTCTAATATTGTAGAGAGCTGCGGTCGCATGGGCTTGTGTCACTTTCTGAATGGCAACTACGAGAAGGCTCTTAAGCTCCACCTCATGTGCGAGGTTGTCGAGCAGGACCGCATGGCAAAAGGACATTACAAGACGGACAGGGAGCTCAAGGGCGCGAAATGGCGGCTTTACAAGAACCAGGCTCAAATTGCCGAGTGCTACAACCGCATGAAGAGGGTTGAGAGTTCTTTGGCGTACTGTCGTAAAGCGATGAGGAACGCCTATGAAGCCCCGGTCTTTGAGCCAGAGGTCGCTTACATGAGGGTTCTGACTGAGAACAACCGAGTGACGGAGATGATGAGCCTATTCGAGGAGCTGGACGGTCGATACACGGAAAGGGGCAACTCCCGATTCGTGCTGTTTCTCTTGACTCAAATCCCCGACCAATCCATCAAGGAGTGGTTCCCCCAAGCAGCCGCTCGAACGGGCAAGACAAGCGTCCTCGCAGACCGGTACGTGAACGGCATCGAATCCGCACACGACGCCCAAGACTCCTGGAAAGAGTTCTACCTGCGTAACGCTCTGGGCAATGTCTACATGGCGGCGCAAGAATACGACAACGCCATTTCCATTCAGGAAAGCATCTGCTTCGTCGAGTACAAGGCGAGAGGAAGCCTAGCCGTGCGAGTCGAATACATTGCCTCCTTTAAACAACTTGCCAGAGCCTACGCCCTCAAAGCCCTCGAGGTGGACCAGGTGCTGCGATCCGAGGCCGTAGAGCCTTGGGTCAGGAAGCTGGAAAAGCTCATGGAGCAGCAACGCAAGTATGAGAACAGAAATGTACCGCTGCACATGGCCGGCTTCGACTCTAATGAGGCTGCGGTCTTCCTGATCCTTCTCTACCGCCTGAGGAACAGGGAAGCTGAGTCACGCCAGGTTCTAGGCGGCATGGTATCCGACAGCCTCAATCTTCTGGAAGACGATGAGCCGCAGAACGACGAGATCAGCATCCGCCACCTCCTGCGCACGCTCATCGCCGCCGGTGACAGGGTGAATGCCCAAGCTCTGTGGCAATCGACACGGATGCCCCCTCTACATGCCAATATCTCCGGTCACTTAACCACAGAGCGAAGGTCCAGCTCGCCGCGCATCGGAGGGCTGTCTCCCAGGAGGCGCGGCAAGCAAATCAGCCTGACCAAAATCTTTTCAGAAGGCGATCCGCTTTCCTGCAACCACTGTCTGAAGAGGTTCGAGCCATCTGAAAAGTTCGCGGTCTGCTGGTATTGTATCGACTTGAAGTTTTGCCTGCCCTGCCTTGCAGCCGTCAGGAGCCAGAATTTCACGCCAGGGCATACATCCGCCTGCAAACCCAGCCATGATTGGCTTATCGTGCCGCCTTTGCCCAAGGATTTGCAACCAGGAGATATTCTAGTCGATGGTCAGACCCAAACACTATCTGAATGGAAATCCGCATTGCGGCAGAAATGGGTGCAGTCGAAAACTGTTACAGGGCTTGGGATCATGTAGAAGACATCGTCAGTGGCTGAGGAAATTTCGTAAACATGAATACCACACAGCTTCCGCTGATATCCTGACGTGATATCAGTAGTCGCCCTGTGTGTACGAGGTATGTGGAATGAGGAATGAACTGATGTGTAGCCATGCCCCAGAGCTCATACCTGACAACACGCTCGAAGCTGTTCAAGGTTGGGTTTGAGCCGAATTCGGTTGTTGATAGACCATAGGACGGGGTAACAGCTACCCCACATGAATGATGAAATGTTCCTTACTGGCCAAAGAAGAGACAGCTGTTGCGCTAGGACTATCCGTCCTATTTGGAGTTTTTGACGTTAACGTATCAATCTACCTCTTCGATTTGATTGGTCTTTACCTACATGTATGCTGCATGCTCTATGGCTGGGATGCTAAAGCGCCTAGGACAGAGATTGACCAAGCTTCCACGATCAACCGTTATTGGTGGAAACGTTGTTTTAAACTCTGTCGGTGATTGTAAAGATGAAAAAAGCCCTCGTCACCGTTGCCACTCGCGGTCAAGATTACTCTTGCAATCGATTTCGGTGGCTTGCGCTGTACATGGTAATCAAAACGCTGCAATTCCACTCCTGTCACCAAATTCATCTGAAGCCTTTTGCATCAGACCCTGGTACAGGCAGGGATGACTGGTAATTTTTTATACCTTTGGAACAGGCGAACTTGAGCTAATATTCCGACTGTTGAGTTTGAGATACGCACAGTCATTTCCGAGTTGTCCGGCACTACATTTTTGTTTGCTGAGCTAAACTGATATTAAAGTGTACCCACTCTGCATCATTTGCATCAAGCATTCATCCTTGCTCCCAGTACTAATTACTGGCCAAAACAATAGTAACAAACATTCGACTTCTAGACTCCTCGGAGTGGGTGCTAACCCTCGACTCAATCTTTGCCTTTCAAAACCACATGGGCTATTCCAAGCGGCATTGATGCAAATGCGCTAGGTCCGTATACCGTTCGCGTCTCCAAAGCACACCACCAAGTCTGTTTTGCTTATTAAGTCAACGTACCCACTTCCCGACCACCCCCCCATTCCGACCACCCAAAAATGCCTCATCAACCCTACTATCCACCACAACCCTCCTATTTCAAACAATCACCACTTTTACTGCTTTTATTTAAATCGCTTCATTTTTCGTATATGACTTCTTTATGGCCCAATGGTTCAATATACCGAAGATGACCTCAATCAGGCAATTAGGGCTATTGCTAATGGTACCAGTCAGCGCCAAGCAGCTCGTATCTATGGCATCCCTAAGACCACATTACAAAACCGCATAACTGGTGCCCAGGCAAGGCCTAAGGCCTTTTCTGATTACTAACGATTATCTATCAGCCAGGAGGCTAAGTTGGCTAGTTGGGTGTAAATCCAGGCAGACCTCGGTCTTGCGCCAACCCATCAACAACTGAGGGACTTCGCCCAGCGTATCCTCTGTGTGATAGGTGATGATAGACCGATTGGGAAGAAGTGGGTGAATGCCTTGCTGTAAAGGAATCCCTCTATTAAGGTCTAAAGAAGTCGCTCTATTGATTCTAGACGCGTTAATGGAGTATCTACTGAGGTTATTAGGGACTGGTTTAAATATCTTGCGATGCCTTATATCGTAGCTATTAAACCAACCTATCGATATAATATAGATAAGACTGGTATCCTTAAGGGCAAGGGAGATAATAGGCTAGTGCTAGGCAGGGCAGAGACAAATTCTGTAAGGAAAAAGCAGCCTAGATCACAAGCCTAGGTATCTATTATTAAGTGTATATCTGCTAAAGGCAATACTATCTATCCCTTGGTTATATATAAGGGCAAGACAGTCCAGCAGCAGTGGTTCCCTCTAGATCTTAACCTATATAATAGGTAGCAGTTTACAGTAATAGAGAATAGATAGACTACTGATGCCACTGCTGTTAAATGGCTAGAAAAGGTCTTCCTCCCTCAGACCAAGCCCTCTCAACCTGATCAGGCCAGACTCCTTATCCTAGATAGATATAGGAGCCATACGACGACAGATTTTATATAGTTATACTATACTAATAACGTCTATCTATTATTCTTGCCACCACATACCTCCTATGTCCTCCAGCCACTTAACCAGTCAGTGTTTAGGCCTGTAAAGTCAGCATATAGGAAGCAACTGGGGTATCTTAGTCAATGGAATGACTCTACTATTATAGGCAAAAGGAACTTTATTTCCTGCTATCAAAAGGCTCGGCTGGCTGGGCTGACAGTCAATAACATCAAGACAGGCTGGAAATACACTGGGTTATAGCCTGTTGCTGTTGCAAAGCCACTTATAAGTGGTCTGCTAGTCAAGGGGCAGACTAGAGCAACATCGTCATCAATAGCCCTATCAACACCAGTCAACAAGAATACCAAAGGTGCCAATAATGCCTAGGAAACAGAGGAATAGGCATCTGCTGTATCTGCAGTTAATTGGTCGACGCCAAGGAAGTTTAAAGACCTTAACGATCAACTGCGACTATATACCCAAGTGGTCCAGCAGGATCAAACTATCGCCACACAACGCCAGCTCTTCAGAAAAGTTAAAAAAGGCTACCAAGAGCAGTCCTTCAAGTTAGCTACCGCCAAGCACCAAATAGAGCTTCTCCAGGCCAAGGTCGATAACACTGTTATCAGGAAGAGAAAGGCTGTGCAACTGGATCCAAACACGAAGTTCGCGACAATCAAAGAGGTACGGCAAGCGCAAATTGAGGCCGATGAGGTTGAAAGTGCTATAGATGAATCCAGCGTATCGGATTTACCTAGTGAGGCCGAAAGTTGTATTATCGTGGCATCATAAGGTGGTTGATAGTCAATTGAATAAGTGGTTGTGGTTGTGATAGCTTTATTCGCATGTGGTCGGAATGGGGGGGTGGTCGGGAAGTGGGTACGTTGACTTACTTCAAAGGTAATAGCCTTTCTAGGTGAAAGCAAGCGGCAGGAATACGGAGCTTGCCTTGCAGCCCTTCTTGGTCAAAAGGAATCAGGAGCGTGGTCGCCTGTCCGAGGTAGGTGGGTAGCTGTCGAAATTACGGCTCGGGGCAATATGGCCTCTGTATGAACCATTTGTCGCATTGATCGATCGCCTGATATCAAACGTGATCGCGTGCCAAGCTGCACGCCAAGCTGTATAACCTGCAAGTAGATATGGAAGCAAGGCTTATTTCGAACTCGTTGGATCTATCATTTTGACTGGAAGGCTCGTCAAGTTGATCCCCCGTACCTCGGACCGAGACAAAATAACTGTGGAGGCCATTTTTCATCCGCAGGTTTTATACAAGTTTTGTAGGGGAAGTGTAAAGCCGTGCGGAGGACGTGACAATACCTGGATGGTGATAGCATCGTCAAACGTACGTGTCATATAATATGTACAGGAGTGTGAAAGCTATGTATATCAACTTGATCTCAAGACGGATCAAGTGAGGGGGATGAAAAAGTTGTGTACTTGAAAATTGCAGGGTCAATCCTTCCTGCCCGAACCCCACACCTGCTTAATGACCACCCGGCGATCATCCCTGCCAGTTTTGAAGTGGTGGTAATTCGGGTTGACCAACCGTCAAACCGTACGTTCGTCTGTAATCAAGAAAGAACCGCTCACTTAGGAGACGGTGATGCTGGCGGAGCCGGCGGACTTGTAGCCCTCGGTGGCCATGATCATGTAGTCGTGGGTGCCGAGGTTCATGCCGGCCTTCTTCCAAGCATCGAAGAAGGTCTGGGTGTTGACACTGCCGGAGCTGCGCTTGTTCTCGCGGACGGCCCAGAACTGCTGGAAGGTCTTGGTGCCGTCGATGGAGGGGGCGTTGACACGGGTGGCCTGGTAGAGCTTGTAGACGGACCCATCGGCGGTGACCTGGCCCTTGAGAGTGCCAGCGCTACCGGGGTTGTAGCTGCCGTGGTTCTCAACGATATAGTACTCGATAAGCTGTGACACGTGGGATTAGTACATGGGAAGAATGCGAGCTCGGTGTGCAGGGCGTTGACTTACAGGGTTTCTGGTCCAGCCGTAGACGGTCAGGTAGGCGTTTCCGTTGTTGACAGGAGCAAAGCTGCCAGAATACTTGATAGTCCTGGCACCACCAGTCTTCCAGCCCTTTCCACCAACGAAGTTACCGCCAGACTGCCACTGGACGCTGTAAGAGCCGCCAGCACCGTTTGTGTAGGTGACGGGAGAGGCGCCATCGGTCCACCAGCTGTAGTAGTAGCCGTTGTTGGTTCCAGTGCTGCACGATATGGGGTTAGTCACGCACTTCTTGACCCCTTTCCGTCTGCTTCTCGGCAGCCACGCAGTGTAATGTTTACCTGGAGGGAGTAGATGCGCGCTTGATGAGGTCGGTGGTCATGGGCGGCTCAGCAGCAGGGGCGGCGAGAGCGCCGACGGCCGCCAAAGTGGCAGTGAAGAGAGAAGTGAACGAACGCATCTTGGCTTGAGGAAATGGCGAAGTGAATTTACAGGGTATGTATCGGAATGGATCAAAATTGCCTGATGAACCGAGAGTGATAGGAAAGAATTCTAGAACGTAGAGCAGACGATCCCATACTTTATATCTCAACTCTACCATATGTTTCTCTCCATCTTGTTTGGATCCTGCCGTTTCTCTACCTACCTAGACTAGATGCGTTGCTGCCATGGGGCCGCCTCACCTAGAGCAATGGATTTGCCTGGGCCTAAATCACGTCGACCCACGTGGGGGCGGTATTTTGACAAGGTGAGAGGCTTGATCCGAGCTGTGCGACGCTATCGGGTGACAATTTCTGGTGGTTCTTTTTTCTGGATTGGTGGGCGGATCACGGAGAATGTCCATCATGACCGGGTGAACAAGTGAGCAAATGAAGGTCCAGAGTTCCGCCAATGAAGGAGATGGCAAGGACGGGAGCTGGAGTCGAATAGCGGACGAAGTACCCGCGTTGGAGCGTGTAAATGAAGCTTTGTGGCACGATCCTTGCAACCTCATGTGTGCACTCCACATCTTGCGTCAGGGGGGCGCTGTAGCGCCGGCACTGGGCCTAGGCAAGGTAAACCACTGGTTGAACACGCAGTTGACAAGATCCTCGCACTCTACCATACCAGGGCGGCGAACTAAGCCGGTTCTTAGGTACGGGCTTGCTCGAAAGGCATCAATATATCTCCTACAATGGCGGGCGGTAAGGTGATCCCGGGAAGCGAAGCGACAAACAACCCAACCCTCCACGTTGTTTATGCAGCAAATAGCGATACCGTTACACTGGGTTAAATCCAGCTTCCACTTCCACCTACCTAGGCTAACGGCAATGGGTGAAGAGGTTACTGAATACAGCCTAGCGTTGCGGTACAAACAGCGTCAGATCTGGCAGAAGCACTCGATAGGTAACCTTAATAACAGTGGAAGCAAGGTTTACTTTATGTATACCGTAGTACGGTGGAACAAGTTAGCGGGCGGGCTCTAGAAGATTGTGTTTAGAGATAGAAAGAGTACGGAGTATGTGTGGGTTGGTGTGTGGATGTGTAATCCGACCACCGAGAGACAAGACCCGCGACGGCCATGGCGCCTGAGCCGCAGTGCAGCCCGTACCGGGCTAGGGTGAGGGGCTAGACAGTCCGAGCTAGTCCGGAGTAATCAATGATTTGCTTTATGTAAAATAGCCGTCGGCTAAAAGACCATCGATAGGAGGTCGCTACCAGTCGGCCAAGACAAAAGGAACGAAGTATTTCGCCCGCCCCATTAAATTTTCGGGAAGAAATGAGCCGACACCCTCGAGGAGTTGTCGGTTAGTGCTTGTCATGCTTCTGTTTCTCCATTCTTGTGTATTCGTAGTAATCCCGTCCTTATCCTCAATCCTGCCATGTCTTCTTGAACAGAGTACTAGCTGTAGTTGACACGATGTCATTCACTTTCATGGTTTAGCGAACAAATAATAGGCAAAAGGCATGATAAGTGGCGACCACTGCTGGATTGCACGTCATGGCCCTTTCTTCTTCTTCTCGGCTCTCGTCTCGGTAAGCTTCCGGGCCCGGCGGTGTGACCATGATGGACTAGGGATTCTTTCATGGGCTCTTGGCGTTCATGTCGGTAAGACACCCGCATCGATCGCGACCGTTCTGCGTGTCCATCTGCGGGCATTTCACTCTATATGAGGCAAAGCACTTAGCGAAGGAGATTGTTCAAGTGGAACGAATTCAGAACACCGACACACATATGTACCTACCATCTATCGTGCCGACTAGAGTATCAGGAAAAATGCTTGTACCGTGTTTTCCTGTTGTGTTTCTGTATTGCAATGTACCTACGCGACCCTACGAGGGATCGCCTTGGCAATGTATCGCAGTAAGTGCGTACGACTTTGGTTGATCAACGATTGCCGAAGGCTTCGACATTCCTCTTCCAGATTGACTCAATCCGTTCAGTATCCTCGCCCTGAGCACTGCCGCACTGGACCATCATAAGTCAAGATCGCATGCCAAGAAACTAGATAGATGGATGCCGTGTTGGATGCGCGATGTGCCTGCCAAGCTTTCGTCAGGCTAATGAAGGATGTACCGCTAATGATATTTGCATCCGTTGGTCTCCTGACTCCTTGAACGTAATCTTTTGTTGTTACTAAAATGCTACGAGTCCCACTGGCATTTACCCTTTTAACCTACGCCTCACTAATCACAGTTGTGAAAACGTCCGCTTGATTCAAATATAAGCAAAGTCGTTTCAGAGCTCGTCGTGTGTTGCCACCTCCTCGCTGCTTATGTCGACTTTCGGGTCTTCGTCTTTAGTGCCTATCTCAACAGGGTCCCAGAAAGAAGGGCTGGAACTCCCATCCCTGAAGGACCGAAGAAAGTTCTCAACCATGTCGGCAGTGATATACTCGTTCTTCTCAGAGGAAAACACCAGTCCTCTGCTCTTGTCCTGTAACACGATTGCAGGAAAATCCCACTTCAGACCTACATTCGCAGGAACTTCGGGAAAGGCTACTGGGTCTACGGTAACAAACTCGAGGTCCTTGATATGCTTCCCGACCGTTTCTCGCAGACTTGACGAAAACCTCTCGCGGTCGTCAGAGTGAGAGCTGAGGTAGTACAGTACGTTTTTGGTGCCCTGCATTCAGACCCAGTTGTGTTAGCAAATATACATCACGCAGTTACTCGGATCAACCATGGGTCAATGGCAGGGCCAGCTGAAGCCACGCACCTCCGTAAAGTACTTTTTGTTCTCGCGCGTCATCTCGGGAACCGGGCGACTGGTACAAATTTCAAAGAAGCTCTTCAACGAGTTGAAGTTCTCGACGAGGTTCTGGGTCGACCTTTGTACCTCATCCAGGTTATTGTAGCATTCGAGAGTGGACGCTCCGTCTTGGTCTTTTGCAGGGATAACACCCAAAGAATAACGGTCTCTGAAAGCCGTTGCTAAATCGTGGAAGCGCTTATAGAGACCTTTCCCCGCATCTGCGTCGGTCAGGTGAAGGATGAAGACATAGTCGTCGGTCGAACTAAACTCGGTAATATTGTCTGCGCCAAGACCAGAGACTATCGATCGAAGAGAGCGTTTCACATATGACTTTATTCTGAACCAAAATCAGTTTCTCCTCGTGGAGACTCGTTGCGATGTAGACGACTGACTTGCTGGCGAGTCGAGGCCCTCTGTAATGGTCATACACTTTGCCCGAAGAGCGATACAGTCTGATTGCCGGGAAAAACCGCACGTCGTGGTTTTCGCAGAACTCCGCCTCGATTTCACAATCAATGCTCAGAGAGGAATCGTCTGCGTCGGCTACGGTGGGCCATTCTGCGTCGAGTAGCTGGCTTTGGGCACTGGCTATTCGTAAATGGTTTGTCAACAACGAACGCATGCGATGGTTACTTACTTCTCTGACTGGTGCCCCTCAATCATTTAGGCCGAACCTTTAACAACGTCAAGTCGAAGGAATGAGGGAAGAAAACTTACTCCGATAACTATGTAAGCAAACGTTAGAGATTTCAACAAACACGGCCCCCAAGAGAGTCTCGGCCGAATCACTTACAAGCGACGAGTACATGATCTCGAGTGCTCAGAAGCTCTTGGAGCTCTGTCGCACGAACATGGCTCCAACCCCATACAGGGACAGAGAACAATGCGAGAATAGCAATCCGGACCCAGAGGCTCATGATGATGATAGTTCCTGTCTTCTAGCTCTCAACGTGTCTGGAAAAGATACTCCAGTCGCTGCTACAGGTGACAGCCAGGTCATAGGACATCCTGGAAGTGCTCAAAATGAGATATTTTCTGCACGAAGCTGGAGGGACCCCTTCTTAATCTTCATCTTCGGGAGGTACTATACAACCCCTGTTCAGAGGGGTTGACAGCGACCCAATCGACAAGTGGCCTGACAGGGCAAACCTGCAGAAATGCAATGTTGGTGTCATAAATATGCGATGTTACACAGGTAGGATGCATCGAGCATGCCACAAACATGTGTGTCGACGTATGGAGGGGTCGGGGGCTTCTTCCGTTTCTTTAAATGGATACTGCGGAGATTAGCTCCGTTTCTTGGCCATTTCTGAGCATTTCTTTCCCTCGTGCATCTCAGCGAAAGCCGCTCTTAGAGAGCCGCCAGTTACCCACAAATTGTACTCACTGGACCTTCGAACATGTCGAACATGTACCGGCTTCTGATTTCGTTTAGATTGCTAGACTTGCTATATCCTCTCCTATTGTTTACAGCGGATACTTATCTAGCAAGGCCCAGACCATATACCTCGGCCATGTTTGTTTCTTTCCAGCTAGTCGATCTATTGTTACACTGCATGGAGTCACATGTACCGCTTCAATATTCTGTCCCTATACGTTCTTTTCCTAATTGGTGGCTTCAACAGGACAGTATCAGCCAAATGGTGAGGGGTATCACTGATGGCGTCGAGTGTTTGTGACCCTACCCCAATTGAAATGGGCGCCAAGAAGCGGATATTGGACGTCCGGATAAATGAAATGGATGGTATTGCCACAAGCCGTTGAAGGTTTCTGATGTTCTTGAGGATTGAGATATTACGCAAATACAAGTACTTCAACCCTTCAACGTTTTGACAAATCAATTTCCTATCTTTTATGAAGTGAAGGTGATTGCAAAACCCATCAGGCCATGCGGTTGAGCCTACTTGCAGCAGTTTTCGCCTTTGGAGCCGCTACATACGGCTCCAGCAGCGACGATGAGCTTGATGGTTACGTGTGTGAACACTCTAATTACAAGGTTCACCTGTTTTCGCATTCCCCTCTGGTTATCTATATCAGTGACTTTGTGACGCCGTTCGAGAGACGTCATCTTCAGAAAGCCACGTAAGTATCGATGGAATCCGCAGCATTTCCTTGTAACATGGGGAATACGAGCGCCAACTAAACCAGCGCTGACTCTGTTATAGAAACGGCACGTTTGCTCGTTCCAATGTTAGCTCTCACGAGGGCGACATAGTCTCGTCCCATCGTACCTCGCATTCGACAACTGTGACGCCTGATGCGGTAACACTGTGCATTCAAGAACGCGCTCGACAATTCCAGGGCCTAGATATGCCGCAAACCTATCTCGAGCCGATACAGATGGTCAAATACGGACTGGGTCAGCAATACCACTTTCATATGGATTGGTTCCCAGAGGGCCTTGGCCAGCACAGATCGGTGGCCGAAGGCGGAAACCGCGTGAGCAGCTTTTTCACCTACATAGAGGCCAGCGATGATATCGTTGGAGGCGGGACAAACTTCCCACGCCTTCAGGCGCCTGCTGGAAAGCAATGGTGCAAGTTTGTAGAGTGCGACGAACCGTGGGAGGCGGGCGTTACGTTCCGGCCTGTGGAGGGCAATGCAGTTTTCTGGACAAATTTGCTAGACGGTGGAGAAGGCGATGAAAGGGTGATGCATGCTGGTCTGCCTGTTCAAAGAGGAGAAAAGCTTGGAATGAATATATGGACGAGACAAGGGCCATTCATGTAATTGGCAGTTCGCAAGACTCAGTTCATGTATGCATATCTGCCCCAGCAGCTCCATTGCTGGACCTTTTTCGTTTTTAGATAAAACTATAGTTGAACCAGACCTACCCCGATATTCCACTTTTATCACCGGGAAGCATCCGAGCCGGGCGCCGGTCGGTCTGTGAAAACGATCGGGCTTACGGCCGGGATGACCAAGGCTTGACGCAAACTCGGCATTCGTGACATCAGCAAGGCATTTCATATTCGTCCGTATGAGATAAAGGCACTCAACAGGAGAGCAAGTCCACTATTCTCGGATGTGGACAGGTCAATACTTGCAAACTTGGAATATTGCACCAGCTCAAGCACCGGGAACCCTTTCGATGACCAGGCTTGGGAAAACCAGAAACACAGCAACTTGCATCGAAAGCTGTTTGCTTATCAACAAGGGCGATTGAAAGCAAAGTGCCTAGAGAAGCTTGTAGACATGGTCTTTGATTTCTTTGGTATTGGATTGTTTCAGCATAAGTCTTGCCCTATCACGCACCCGCTTCCTTCAGAGCTGCCTGGCCCTGCTTTATGATGGCATCCGTCATATCAGCAGTCAACCCGGGCAACGGGTTTCTCTGTCCCTTGGCATTTAGAGACCCAGGTGCCTTCTTGTCATTGAAATCGATGGAAGTGACAATTTCAGCCGCATCCGAGTCCGTCAAGCCGGTCGTCGGGTTTTCTTTATTGTCACCTATTGCGTCCGCCCGAAACCCGGCACCTGACGCAGGGGGCGCGGCCCGCCTTGTCTCTGCCACCAAGCTTCTCTTTTCTGTGTTCGCCACCGTATCGTCTCGTACAGCCACCGTTTCGGCGCGGGAGAAGCTCATGTCATCGATCAGTGAGGGGGCTTGGGCGCCCTTAAATTCGACTTTCCGGCTGGCCAGATCTGTTGTTTGACGAGCTACGGGACCGCTCAAAGCAGGCTAAACAACTGAGCATTAGAGAAGTTGCTCGAGAAGGAAGAACACGGCAACACCAAAACCTACCAACGCAGATGCGCCACCTGACAAGGCGAGGGCGAAAATTGAAAACTTCATCTTCTTTCGGTGGCGCGAAGAATGTGTCAAATGAGCAGGGTTCTCAGGATTTGCAGTTTGAAATGACTGTCAATTGCGTGCGAAAATCTAACCAGGAACTTGCAAAAGGGAGCGTGGACGCTTGACAACTGGTTTACCAGGTGTATAAAACAGTGAAACCAACAACCAAAGTGAATGAGGCAGTAGTGTTAGAGACAGGTCAAAACGGTCAGGTTCTTCGATCCGAACTAAATAGTGATTCGTATGCCATCTTATTTCCACGAATCTCAGGCACATCCGAAGTTTGAGTGTACGAACCAATGCCCATGTGCATCTGGGCACCAGTATCACCTGTGTGGAGAAAGGGGTTGGAGTCTCAACCACGCATCCTTGGCGCGGATCTGGGCGCAATGGGGCGAATCGTCAGACAGAGGGGCCCAGCTCCACGGTCAATGCAGGGGTAATGCAGTACACTCAAAACGATGGCGAATCAACTGCCATGCTGAGACCGCTCAGGGGTCGTTGGAACGATGGAGGATTTCCAGGAAGATTCCACAGCTGTGGAAAGCCATCAGACGTCGGCGAGTTCAGGGTTCGCTACCGTACCTGGCGACTTGTTGGTGTGGCTCGTGACGAGCTGGAGTAGAGTACGATGCTGTTTCGCTGGGTGGCATCAAAGCGGCAGCCTCTGCGGAGCTACGCCATACAACCTGAGGAGGCCGAGCCGATACTCCCGCACTGCCGCATCTAAACATCGGCATTCGAATCGAGGCCGAGTCCGCGGGCACACCAACCGTTTTTTGGGGTTGGATGATGGGGCCGATTTGTCAAATTGGGCGGCTTGAAACAGCAAAACCCAACTCACCATCCTGTGATGAACGTTGACCCGAATACCTACATCTTCTGAAGCGCAGGGCACACCCTTGGGAAATTATACCCATCAATCACAATGCGCCCTCTTAAACTGCTCCAGCCCCTGAGGATAACAGGCTGTTTCCCTTATCTCGCATTGGGCTGTGCTTCGAGATGCGGGCGGTCGAGTTCTAGTTCGGCGGATTGACCACTTCGGTTGAAAAGCAAAAGGCAAAGGGCAACTCTAAACTGCCATGTGTAGAGCTTATGATTGCAGACCTCAGGGAGTCGGCCCCAACGGTGAGCTTGGCCCGGAGCTGGATGCCGATTACCTAGGTACCCAAAGGATCAGATGAAATGGCTCAGTCCCTCTAGCATCGGCTTCTAGTCCATCCGTTAGTGTATTGTCGCGTCACCAGTGACAATTTAGCCCAACCACGGGCATGCCGCGTTGAGAACCCCTCCCGGTGTGCGCAACTGAGGAGATTGGAACTGCCTCGCGGCAGGTTTGCGATTTGGCCTAGTCCTGCACCAAGGGCCCAAGAAGAAACATAGGCCGGTAACGTCATGCGTTAACAGTCGCATCCCCTCAGTCACATTGTCGGATCTTATGGATGATTCGGCACTGGGCACTATATGTGTAACCGAGCACAGCCTATACCGTGGCCAATAACCGGACGTGGGGCCGGCCGGGGGGGGGGGGGGGGGCGGAGACCGGGGACCGGGGCCGTTCCTAGAAGCCAGTTTTGCGCTTGACCAACGAACGCCACGGAATCATCTGGTCATGGCCACATGCGGAAGGCGGCATGATTCTTTTCAGTGACAAGTTCCTCGATGTCGGATCGACTCGTTTTCGAGAAAAACGCGTTGGTTCGTCCCAGTACCCATCCCGAATACCCAATCCCCATCCGCTCCACACGAGCTGTTCACGCTGTCACAAGCCGAAAGTTCCAAACATCGGCTCCGTCGCCTAATGTAATTCAGTCGCAGAAGAATACTGCTCCGACAGTAAACCCGTCTCGGTTATATCATGCAAAGTAGTAGCTCATGGTTTTGGCTGGCATCTGGCAGGCAGATGTGAACGTCTAAGCTATGAGAGCAGCTTGGCCTTTGACCTTCTAGAGCTACTTAAAGTGATGCAGCTGACGAGCTTCTCAACAAGCTGACTGACTAATGGAAACGGCCTAAGAGATTCTGCTTTTCCCCCGCTCAATCCGGTCAAGGGAAAGTCTTTGCGCAAAGATATGTGACGTATAATAGTCTCGGATTGACTTGCCGATACAAAAAGCAATACGTAAACCTTCTCAGCGATACACAGAAGCGCCAGTATTAATCTGCACCTGTCCTGCTGTAAACGGACGTAGGTACACAAGTGGACAAGTGAGACAAGTTCACGAAGGGATGATCCTGCTGATCACGCGCGTCCTTTACCATTCCTGGTGAGAGTCATCCTGAATCTTTCTCTACCTACTGGCTGAATGCTCTGTGTACGCTAGGCATATTTACAGCGAATAGAAAGGCGTTTTGAATCACAGAGCTATCTCAGGACGACTCGCAGCCCGTTGAACTCAAGTTGCTCAGGAGGCAACCAGCGTACACCACCCACCGAATAGAGCTTAGCATGTTTCGACGTATGAATAGCACGAACTGGAAAGAAAAAGAAAAAGAAAAAATCGGAACCATACCGAGACAGTTGTTACACATTACGGTCCGATTTTCTCCAAAAGTTTCATTTGTTCTGGCTACCGGAGTGTGGTGCATGCCGAGAGCGAGCCGTTCTTAGGCATCGAAACACGCACAGCTGTAGAAATCTGGAGGACCTATAAAGGCAAGCATTCCAAGAACTTTTGACCGCATAATAGAAATGGCTTACTTTTCTTTATTATTATCATCATTTGTTCGATTATTTGAAGATCTCTGCGTGGAAAATTAGAACTGATCGCAAACGAAACGTCCAAGAACGCCCATAAGCCGTTTTGTCTGAGTGGGCTGCCCGTTTGCGGCCACTCGCACAGCTCGTATTCTATTTTGCTTCGTGTGGTGTATTCCGAGCGTTGTAAAGCTGCAGCACTAGTTGCATTCCTCCAATAAGCGAGTCCGCAACGGCTTTGGTCTCCGGCAGCAACTAAATGGGAATGGTGATGTGGCACAACTCCAAAGTGTATATGTGTGCCACTGAGACATGAAATATGACAAGGCGTATTGTTGCAAATCACAGCTTTGGAGTTAAACAAGCCAAGCCTATCAAGGGAGATGGGAAACTTATATAAGTTGTCAGTGTTTCTTGGGGGGCAAACGCACCTTCACTAATACATACTTCAACTAATCATCAAGAGTCAGAAGTTCTTACAAGCCTATTTGATAGCGGCATATTTCACTATGAAACTTTTGTATGGAATCATTATATCCACCATGGCAATGTGAGAAAACAATCATTTGATTCAAGACTTGACTCTAACAATATCTTAGCTGTGCCGTTGCTAAAGATCGAGGTCCACCATGCCCTACAGTCACATCAACCAAAAGCATCTGTTCTACTTTCATCCGGCCAGGTTGCCTTGCATTTTCGACAATTCAAAACCGCTGCGGGTGCCCTTCGGTGGTTTCGACAACGACAGTCAACTATCCCTGCAAAGGACCGCAGCCTACTGGTTGTATGGACACATCGTACATTTATGAGACAGCGACTCCGACTTGCGACGTATCCATAATTCTCACGCCGACTCCGTCAATCAGCATAAGTATAATACCCATCATACCGACTTCTGTGGTGCCGGAGGCTTGTCCTACAGTCTTCACAAAGGAGACTGTATGCTCCACATGCGTTCAACCCTTGTGCGTACTGTTTTCTACGATCTCTCGACTATGTCACTGTCCAACAATAGTTCCTACCGTCACTCAAGCTTTCCCATGCGGCGGAAGATGTCCTGGTGGCTGTGGGGGCACTGTATATTTTGAAGCGACACAAACACCCATCTGTACCTCTATAGCTTGAATGACATGTGGTCAGATTGAAGAGGATTGACATCCCCAACGGTGACGGTTTATGGGATTTGCGTGGATACTCTTCTGAATGTCGTTCAACTTAAAGGCTCATTTAGGTGCTTGGTCTGGTATTAGTTATGATGGAACATGAGAAGATACGTCGCAATTTGTCAGCCATTTCAGATTGAAAGTGCGCACAGAGACCAGTAGGCTGTTGATTTAAATTTGAGCTTATGAGTTGATGCAAATCAATATTTATTAAACAATTAACGCTTTTTACAAATGACTAGTAGAACAGCGCTTATGCTCATCCGTCTGGCCACCTCCCCCATTACGTGAGTTAAAGACGCATCATGCGAGACACGCGGCGAAACTTCTGAGGTACAGTCTCTGGCCCAACGCTGGTAAGAGTAGGGACGACTGGGTTGATTAGGCCCGTTTCGGGGTCGAAAATGACATGATCAATGGTAGTCTCACGTCTGTAACCACCGCCACCGGGGATGGCAAAGCGATGATAGACAATATACCAATTATCGGTACCAGGAACATTGAACATAGAGTTATGCCCCGTTCCAAGTATTCCCTGGGAGGGATCCTTCTGCAGGATTACACCGCGGTACGTCCAGGGTCCAGTGGCAGATTCGGACGTGGCATAACCGACACGATAGTTCTCTGAACCGGTGTCGTCAATGGAATAGGTGAGATGGTACAGGCCGTTGCGGTAAACAATAAATAGACCCTCGCGGAAGTCGACCAGACCACTTATGGCCTGGACGGTATTCCAGTTGACGGAGACCATGTCGTCGTTCAATTCTGCCAGAAGAGGGCGACCGTTGCCCCAGTAAATGTAGTGTTTTCCTGAAACGGGGTCATGGAAAGCCACAGGGTCGATAGCTTGAGACGAAGTGAGGGCTTCGTTGTTCAGTATCATGGCCTCGGGCTCGGCAGTGAAGGGGCCTTCGGGAGCATCGGCCACCGCGACCCCAATAGTCTTCGTGTTCAGAGCCGCGTTCTGTCCACTGAAGTAGAAGTAGTATTTGCCATTACGCTCGGCAATGGTGGGCGCCCATGCATTACCGACGGCCCAGGGAACGTTGCCATTTGCTCCGTCGAGAGTCAGGAAAGGATCCTCCCCACGGGTCCAAGTAACGAGATCAGTAGACTTCCATACGTAGAAAGTGTTTCCTCCCCATCCCGGAACGCCATCAGTGGTCGCATAGATATAATAGACTCCGTTGAAGACCGCCGCGTTCGGGTCGGCGTATAGGCCAGGTAGAACAGGGCTACCCATCTCAACAGCGCTGATGGTCCATTCTGCGACAACCTCGTCGTCCTTCTTCAAGACGTACTTGACTTCGGCACTAAGATCGACGATAGTGCCGGAAGCCGGGGAGACAGTTACGCCATCAGTGGTAATGAAGGTCGGTGCAAGGGCGGTTACATCGGTGCCAGGCTTGACCGGGAATAAGACTTTGTTGGTAGTAGTGTTAATGATGGCTGGGACACGGAGCGCAGATGCATCAGCAAGAGACACTTCTGTGATGGCTCCGATGTTTCCAGAACGAGAAAGAACCTCGGCCGCCGTCAGGGATCGATTGAAAATGGCAAACTCGCGCATCCGTCCCTTGAATAGTTTGTCGCTGGAGTAGACAGACTTGCCGATGTAGTTGGCTGTTGTGATGCCGTTGCCAATATCTTTGGGATCAACATTCACGTCCTCATTACGAGCCACCTCGTAGCCGTCCAAGTAAATAACGGCAGTACGTCCCGAGATGGTGTACACCAAGTGCATCCAGGTACCTTGAGGTAGTGAAGAGCTGGAAGCTGCAGTCTTCTCGGTCGTGTAGTCGCCTGTAGCAATGCTCGCTCTGTAAGGGCTCCCAGTAGCGAAAAGGTAGCCGTCGCCGCTGCCGGAAGCAGTATTGCCGATTCCGTATATAAAGTAGGGTGTCTGCTGGGAGGCATCAAGGAAGACCCGGGCCTCAATTGAAATGTCCTCAACACCCGAGATAATGTTGTCAGGAAGCTGAACGAAGTCGTCGATGCCGTCAAAGTTGAGGGCGCCGTCGATTACACTGGCGCCACCGTTGACCACAGCATTGTTGCTGTTGCCGGAAGCATCCTGAACTTGTGTGCCCTCGACTGCTGTAAAGTCATAGCGAAGAATCTCGCCGTCATCATTGACAGCTCTGCGGGCCGGCGCGGCCTCTCTCAGAGCAGCAAGCTCAGCGGCAGTGACGGCAATGACCGTCCCGTGCCGTGGGCTGGAAGGCAAGTTGTACGATGCGGAGACGGTCCACTGAGGCTTGCTAATATCGGCAGTTTCAAGTGGAATGTAACCGCGTCCGCCGTATTCGTCGACGAAGAGGTAGAACTTCTCGCCGTGAACATCGTTCTCGTTTGACTTGAAGGCAGTTGGGCCCTCGACGGCGCTAGTGCCCGCTTTCTTGCCTATGCATGAATCGATGGTGGTCCACGAGTCCAGTGTGGCTCGAAGAGAAGCTGAGCTCTCCTGAATGATGTCGCTGCAGCCTGTGCCGCTAGCACCTTCGTCTTTGGTGAAGCGGTAGTAAGTGTCCGCGGACTTGATCACGGTCGAATCGATCCTCGACATGCCGGCATCTTGCCACACAGAAGTCTCGCTAAAGGTGACGAAGTCGCGAGTCGTTGCGTAAAGCATGCGGTGGTAGGTGCTGCCTGTACGGTTCACATCGCTGGCCTCGTAAAGCGAAGAAGCCCAGAAAACCAAATAAGCACCAAGTTCGTCGTCGTAGTATGCTTCAGGAGCCCACGTGTTTCCGGCCTCTGGTGGAGAAACCAAGACGTGGCGCTGCTCAGACCAGTTTTTCAGATCATGAGACTCCCAGACTTCAAGGTAGCGGCTGCCGAAGCGTACTGAATCGCCCCATGAAGTACCAGAGCCAATGGAGAGATCGGTGGCAATGAGATAGAACGTGTCCCCTTCAGGCGACCGGATGAGGAAAGGGTCTCGCAAACCCTTCGTGCCGAAAGAAGAGGTAAGAACTGGCTGGCCACCGTTCAACTCGGTCCACTCCAACGCGTTATTGCCTTGACTAGCCGCAAAATATATCTTTTCGCCAGCGATCGAATTTCCTGTGAAGTAGGAGAACGCATAGCCTTCAAAGGGGTCGAGTGCTACAGCCTTGCGCACTGAAGCGATGAACTCACGTGTTTGTGAGACACCTTCGAGTTCGATGGATGCTGTAAGGGCAACTGGAGTGTCGGCTGACTGTCTCTTGACAACGCCATCACGGGAGATGACAGTAGAAGAGTTGCTCTCCCAGTTGACTACCAACCCATCAGCAACAGTAGGCAGGTAGAGGTTGCTACGGACGTCGTCGAGGTTGATGACAGTGAGAGCGGCGAGGGCGGCTTCAACTTTCTGGGCGTTGTTGGTGTCTCCTTGGCCTCGCACAGCCGCCGCGAGGGTAAGTGCCGAGGAAAGCCAGAAATTGAGTGATTGCATGGCTGGTACTGTTCAGTGATCCCCGAGGCAACAACTAGCATATCACCTGTAGGCAAAAATGCCGGGGTATTTACCAGACTTTATACAGGTGAGCATTTCCTTTGCCCCGACAAACACAGCTACTGAAAGATATGCCACATGTCAAGGCAACAAGCAAAACAAGCGGTCCAAGATCCCCAACTGCCCGTCTTGGGTTGTGGATATCGCGGCCTCTTCGAGCCCCATTGCCGATCATTTCCTCTTGCTTCGCCACATTGAGGTCTTGTGCCGGCAACGTATCATTCCCAGCTACCATTTTGGAGTAGGCGCGTCAGTAGGCGCGTCGGGAAGGGAATTGGTTCGTGGTAACGGTTGCACCGAGGCCCAGCGAGCGTTTGGGTAAGTCTGGCAACCTACCCCGAATACCCTTGCCTCTCCGCACTTCCACTACCCCACATGATCTCACGAAAGCCGGTGATGATGTGTATCCAGGTTACCAATGGCTTGATTGCGGGGAAGTCGCAGCCGGTAGGAAGGCTAAGAGACGACGCACATGACTCGGGCATCTCGAAAGCTTAGCAGGTGCCTGTCAATGGAATGACCGCCGCGCCGATTGTTGGGCTTTCATGTCTAAGAGTGGTGAATAATAGAAGTGCCTTTGCCTACGCTCTTCATCATCAACGCTCCTGAAAGTCTCTCCTAACTCGGTTTACATGCCCGAAGCCGCCAGTAAGCGTATGACGTCGTGTAAAGTACTGAGAGCTCGGTAATGAACCTGGAATGGCCGCAGTTTGGATGGTACCCCTGGGCCGCGGTAGCAGCCCATCGTGGGTAACCTTCCGGATATGGTTAATATTTTCTGTCCACGTGCGGTCAGGGGTTTAAAAGGAGGAGCAGTAAGAGCTCGTATTGGTCGGCAAATAAGGTCCTGGGCATAAAGAAACCCAAGCTGGAACTAGCTTGATCATTGGACGGTCGGTTCCTGTGCAACAAGTTGCTCGTTAAACAATGTCCCGAACTATGCGCTCAAATCATTGCAATGGACCTCGCCCTTCAGGAAATCATGCACGAGCGAGTTGATTCTGACGAAGCTCGGTCCGACCCCTTTTTGAGCTGCAGCCCTTCTGATTTTGCTCATCGCATGGATCGCTAGTCGCTCAAAAGCGTATGACCAATTGTATCCACAAACCATCTTTGTTTGCATTCTGGGTACGTTGACTATGTAGGGACAACCTTCCCCGCTGCTTCTCTACTCCTAAGATTGGCACATGTTGACAGCCTCGGGAGGATAACAACCACTTGTGCAAAAGTGTTGACGTAACTAGCTAAACGCGAACGAAGTAAAGAAAGAAAGTAATAGAACATGTTTGATCCAACAAGACTTTGAAACCATTGTTTGTCAAGTTATTAGGTATTTCTGAGCTGCGGTTGGTTGTTTGTTTATATTCCCATGCCCTTTGCTGCCAATATCCCTGAATTTGGTAGTGGGCTCCCCCCCCTCTCTACTGGTGACGTAAAGACGGAGAGAAAAATGAAAATCAAGAAATACGTCCCGAGGGCTATGCAATGCCCAATAAAAGTACCTCCTGTAGAATACCGCTGGAATAAAAGTGCCGGGTACAAGAGTCCGTTATGTGGGTCTATCAGACTAGCAACGATTCTATGGCTTATTCTACATCGCTCCGTTCAGCTTACTATTGTCCAATCCGTTGCAGTAACTGCTAGTCTTCACTGCTCTGCATAAAGTATTGGAACCATCGTCGACATTCTATGTAGTAAAAAGAGGGGACTATACATATACTACCAGTGCTAACTTTTAGTCCTTGCGAATGTCTGGACGTATTCGGTACCACAAATCAAAGCAACCTTGTTGGAAGAAAGCTTCCCGATATAACTTCGGGCTTTGGAATTTTGGTGGGCTCGCAGTCACCCGTGCATACATTGTACATCTGGCACCTGAATGCTGGCGTCGGTAGAGACGTTGCTGGGGGTGACAGTATCATCATATTTGGAATTGATACTAACAATCTCACCGTCACTATACGCCGTGCGGCCGTAACCCCCTCAACATAGACTTTGAGCCTGCACTGGCTGCTGCACTGTTGAGACGGGGCCAGTTACATTCCTTGGCAACTCTAACCACGGAACCAAAGTCTCTACTGTTGTCGCGATAATGACGGACGTTACCTCACTCCTTGGCGTAAAGTTTGATAACCTGTAAATGCGAGAAATTAACGCCCGGCTTGTCTTTGTTCTACGTTGGAGGTGCATCATCTGTGTCGACGAAGGTATCATTCAAACGCTTGCCCACAACCGAGATGGCATCCTCACATACATTTTTGGATCAAACAACCTGAAGTGTACAATGACTGTCAAAATGAACACATACCCACCTTTTCATTCTTACCAATGATGGCGTTTCTCAGAGAGGCGCCACGACAAAGCAGAAAGACAGTGTAGACCCGGCCTTAAAATTCGAGTAATCAGTCAGAGTTCTTCTTGTCATTGAATTTAAGAAGCCCTTAGGGCTATCTCTCGTCCTTCACCGCCGGTACAAGCATCAGACCCACGATCAAACCTGGCCCAGCCTTCATCGAAGACCTGATCCGTCTTGAACTCGATGTACTTGTTTGCCTTGGGAGGTACGTCGGTGGGGACATCACCCTCATGCCCTAGACAAGCGAGTGTAATAGGTCAAGCCGCCAGCAAGGCCACAGTACCAGCCTTTAGCTCACGTATACACAAAAGCTAGCCGTCAAGTCATATGTATTTAAGAAAATGAACAGTCTGAGGTGAGACACTTGGGCGAGAAGGCTCTTCTCTACGTAGACAATAAGCAAAGGTGTGAACACCCTAATGATATAGAAAGCTGCATTAGAAAGTGTGACACCCAGAGCTCAAATGACAAACCAGGTGAGAGGTTCAGACCTACGCTAGCATTTATGGACCATTAAAGGACTTAATAGGCGAACAATTACCAGTACTTGAAGCCTTCAGAGAAGTCCCTTTAAATTGCCAAACTTTACTTAGGATGCTACTACGGTTTTCCCATTTTTCTTTCTTTTTAGAAATGGTCACATCATGTGATGAAAGCGCTAAGAACGAGCTTGTATAAAGAGAAACTCTACATTCGCCTTACACACCACTCCAAGTCTCCAGTTCCTTTAATCCCTCCCAGTAAGACCCTCCTTCAAAGGCTGCTTTCTCCAGAACTCATCACGAGGATCATGCTGTAAGCCTTCCGCCGCAAGGTTCCGTGGTTTCAGACGAGCTACTCAGAAGTATTTTAGTACGCGTCATAGAGAGTATCGCCTCTGGCTAGGCTCAGATGCTCTAAGCGGTCCTTGCAGCAAGCCCATCTACAAAAGTAGTTCATAGTTATACGACTCTATCCTTACTGATATTTTCTTCCTATTGAGGCCCAAGACAGTCAATTAGATCTCTGATTGACCGGTCACCTCTTCTATGTGATTACAGTCATTAAACCCCGAGCTCTTAGCAAAGCATATACTCACCTGCCTAAACTGCCTTCATCATGCTGTGGCATGCAATGTTCCTATCAGATATTGGCGAGTTTGAAAAAGCTCAATTACATACAATGACAATTGGTGGTCTTGTTCTCCCAAGGATTTCTAACTTGACGCGTAACCTCGACCACCGTTCTCGATATGAATATACTACTCGCACCTTTTCTCATCGCCTGGCGCAGGGTCACTCCTCAACATTTAATTATTGACCACAAAAGAGTCCAGCAAAAAGAGTCGAAAACCCGCTTCAATGTTTTGTTCTGCAAGACGAAGGACACGGCTCTGGTTTCTATGAAGGATGTTTCTGTTAGTGCTATGGTAAATCAATGCCCGTACGCTCCAACGTTTTCTTGTCCGGATTGCGCTGCAATAGACATGTGTCGCATTCAGGAAGATAGGTCAGCATAAACCACGCAGGCTGGCCAGAATGCTCTCGAACTGGAGTAAATATTCAAAAAAGCTACATACCTGTCTGACTTTGGCATAAGTCCTTGTACTTTATCTTGATAACCAGAACTGACTCGAGTCTGCAGTTATGAGTAAGGTTGAGGCGATGATTGACATGCTGGGCAAAGGTGCGTGCAAGAAGTCAGTCGACTTGAATATCTACGCTAGACAGCCTCTCTATTCATAATGATAAGAGACGAAGAGGCTTTTACAGAACGTCATGTTGAGCACGAAAGGCGGGTACCCCGGACCTCTCTCCAGGCCAAACCGAAATTGTGGCTCTTCCGGATCGACAAGAACCGCTCGCTCACTTTACCCGTCCACTCATAAATATGCTGATCTGCGCAGCGGCCTCGGTATGCTTGGGTTCTTTGGCATGGAGGAACGTGGCACGCTGACCCGTTCATGTCATGCGATCACAAGATGTCGAATTTCTCGGCGGTTGATCTGCATATGATCCAGGGTTGCTTGAGTCACGGAAAACTCTGTTTAATGGAAAGACGCGTGTCGGAACAGTGAACAATAAAGGACTCCCGTATGAGTCTGGAAAAGGCCGAGGACTATAGTCACAGGCCCAGGGCAAAGAGGAGGGCGACGTTCGTTATCGAACATGAAACAGCTCGGTATAGCCGTGGCTTAATAAATGCCCAACTTGATACAAGTCAACGTAAAGAGTCCTACCGCCAGACCATTCACGGGGGATCCGGATCAATTGACACGGACCATGTAATTTACGCGTGACGTATCCATCGCATTAAGACGACTGCTTATCGCTCAACTCCGTCACGGCGGTCTTACTGTGCCCTACAATCCTTTTTCGCAACCAACACGACATCAATCACCAAATTTATCCGAGGCAATACAGTGATAATCTCGTTGATGATCTCGGCGGGGCGTCCTAAGTCATGACTATTGTATCAAGAATAGCAGCAGTTAACTATCAATATACTGATATTACGTGTGCTGTAAGTAGACAGTGTTAAAACTGACGTGTGTTAATGCCCGACACCTAGAAGACCCGGATGGCAGAATTCAACCCACCTGCAACATTTTCCAGCTACATATCACAGACAATGCACGAATAATTTGACAATTTATTGAAGAGCGATTGCCCTTTCGCAATCTTCGTCTTTGGCAAGCACTCGTCGAGCCGTTGTGCGGAACGATCCATGCGGTTGGCGCCTATAATCATTGCCCGATGGCTTCGCTCCAATCACACGACCAGTCCACGCACCCCGGCATCGAGGAACCACGATATCCGGAGCCTGTCGCTCTTGCGGGGAGGAGATCCAGAGTAAGCTGCGACTCCTCGAGGCACTCACGAACTTCCGGCTTCTCATGGTTCCGGCTCAGTGCGGACGGGCAACCATGGGGGCCCGTCGATGAGTTGAATCTCTACATGGGTACAGCATTTAGCAGTATCCCCGATGAAGACAAATCAATGCTATCACCAAGTTCCCCCCCTTGGTCCTTTGCCAAACATTCCGGTGTTCCAGACAAAGAAGCACGGCATGTAGTCGATTGGCACGTGCCATACGATCCCAGTAATCCTTTGGACTGGACGACGAAATCGAGATGGGTTCAGGTTGTGCTTGTGAGTATTTTGACGCTGCAAGCGTGAGTAGCCGAGTTCTACAGCAACGAACTCTTTCCATCACGCGAATGCTTACGGTTATCTTCACAGAGCAATCGCGTCTTCGATACTCGCTCCAGCTGCGAAAGATGCCCTTGAGGAGTACAAAGCACCTGGCGGTGTCTTGACTTCCCTCGTTGTGTCAATCTTCAACTTGGGTTCCGTATTTGGTGCAGTGTAAGCGTCTAACGAAAGCCAAAGCCATTTCCAAACATTTGTACTGAAGAAACCAGGCTAGCATTATCCTTTTCGGAGGTACACGGAAGGTGCCCAGTGTACATCATTTCAAACATTTTGTTTCTTGCATGCAATGCGGCTTGTGCCTTATCCCCCAACCTCTGTGTCTTCCTCGTGTTTCGGTTCATGAGTGGCTGCACCGGTGCTGCTCTGTTTGCTATTGGATGCGGCACTATCCTCGACATAACTCGGCTTCCTTGGCGGAGCCGGGCTGTATCAGCCTTTTCTCTCGCTCTCATGCTGGGTTATGTGATTGGGCCCGCCATAGGAGGCTTTCTGGCGCAGTGTTTCGGTTGGCGCTGGATCTTCTGGTCGCTCTGCATTCTGGTGAGTAATGATTCAAAGTTCCAGTGCAGCTAAATATCACTCAGAGATGAGATTGTTGATAAGTGCACGCAGGCTGCTATTACAACCTTTGCTTTGCTTCTCTTTCTCAGAGAAACCTCAGCGAAAACACTGCTGGAGAAGCGAGCAAAGAAACTCAGAAAGACTACCGGAGATCCAGAATACTTCTCGGCTTTGGGCACTAGTAGCATATCACCAGGCAAGGCGTTCTCGGAAGCTATCAAGAAGCCTTTGCGACTTCTTATACTGCATCCAATTGTCTTCGCGTTTTCATCGTACCTTGCTGTAGTATTCGGCATTCTTGTGAGCAGCACTTTTTCGTCATTTCCCACCCCAGTATCTGACCAATATCACCTATTAGTATCTCTTCTTTACAACCTTGCCCATGGTCTTCACCAGCAGATACAACTTCTCGACCGGCTATTCTGGCCTTACATTCTTAGGTGTTGGTATCGGGATCATAATAGGCGCTGTGCTTGATATGTTTTGGAGCGACCGAATCGCCGCATCGTTGCTTCTCAAGGGGGGTACCAGGAGACCTGAACTTGGCCTAACTCTCACAACCTACTCCGCTCCCCTCATCCCGACTGGAATCCTCTTGTATGGCTGGACGGTTGAGAAGAACATTTTCTGGCCGGTGCCGATGACCGGTACTGTTCTTTTTGGAATGGGTATTATGCTTCTGTTTGTAAGTCGATCTGGTCGTGGTATATTTGGGCATAAACAAAGAGCATCGTCGACTAACTGTTGAGCCAGGCACCGGCAGTTTCCTACCTCATCGAAGCCTTTCCTGTTCATGCCGTCTTCTCCCTTGCTGCGGTGATAATGTTGAGTGGCATTTTTGGTGCTTTCTTACCAATCATAGGACCTCCTATGTATTCTGCTTTAGGCTCGGGGTGGGGAACTACTATCATGGCTGGGATAGCTATAGCCATGGCACCAATACCTTGGATCATCATGAAAAGGGGGCAAGGGATGAGGGAGAAATATTTACATCTAGCTTGTTGACCCATCGTATCGATAGATACAGAAGGAACAGGCGATCTGGTTTATATGTCCCCTTATACAGCCTTAATATTACGTGTGTAATCATTAATAGCGCAACACATAGGTCTATGTTACAGACAAAGTTAGAACATTTGCCTACTCGGATGGACTGCGTCTTTGGCCTAGATTGAAAATTCCATCACACAACTTCCCTATATTTGTTCTTGTTGTGAATCTGGGATTCTCCGCGATATCTTCCGATCGTCCTTTGTGACTGATCTGACCTCTCGACCCAGCTCTCACATTGAGTCCCGTCCAGGAGTCGACATAGCATGTTTTCCTCACAGTTACGTGTCTCCTTTTTCCAGCTAGAAGCATTCTTACAGCTGTTGCCATCTGGAAGAATGCCTTATCAAGATCTTGCCCCTCACCGGCCCATCACCAGTTGACAAGGACTGGCAACGCTGAGAGTTTCCTCTCCGTGACGGATACGGTCTGACCCCCCGCTCTCAAGGCAAGAGGAGGCCTCACCGCGGCAAAAGCACTCGCATCTCCCTGTTTTCTGTGCATCGTCTTAGTCTGCTGGTTGGCAGTGCTTCGTGGAATGTTGTGGGAGAGGGGTGGACTCAGGAGATATCTCGTCGCTAATGCCACTCTACGTAAGTCGTCGCGCTCCTCCACCATGCGATTTTCCGTCGAGACCAATATCGCCCACACCACCACGATAACTCTCATCACTGCAGTACTTCTCCGGTAAAACAACACGAAAACCTCTCACCAGCGCTGTACGTCTGAGAAGTTGCATGGTTAGGACGTCTTCGAGGTGGGCAAAATCCACATCCAACGATACCCAGCTGAGACTGTGCAACCTCACCGATGATTGTCGGGTCCAGGTGATCATAACATAGACATCCATCGCGACGAATCATAAGATTGCATCGCCGGTCTCCTGCGTGCTCTACAGCTTCGCCAACTTTTCAGACAATTGTTGCATATTGGTGCAGACAGACTAGTCAACATCTATCCGAAAAGATCAGGTGTGATCGCCATGACGACTTCTATGGCCTGCCTTTGTGGTATGCTTCCGAATATGCCAAGGCAAGGTGTAGATACAACTTGCTGAGGCAGGGTCCGGCAAACGAGGTTGGTATTGGATACGAAGCCGTAGCAGATCTTGGCCACTGCCAGACGCGTCGAGAGTCCCCGCTCTGGAGCCTAGAGCTCTGAGACAGCCATCCACACCGCGAGTTTCTAGTCACATGGCAAGTCACAACCCCCCGGATAGCTCAACGAACGGGCGTTGTATTGGTGACCGTCAAGCCGCCGTTCAGCTTGACTAGGTAACCCCCCTTCCCCCAAAGTCTCGGGATTGTGGCTTGAACCGGTGTTTGCACAGCTAGCTTTGGATTGGGCAATAACCAGTAGGATTCTCAGATAGAATAGGTTTGGAGGTGGCTAACGGCTAGACTATGGGTTTTCTATGTAACCAGTAGGCACCTGGTCACACTATAACGTACTGGAATCCAACCCGAGAGAAGCACATCACGTTCCAGAACGCGTAATACTGAGCCCTGTAGAATATTTAGATGACGAGTGTATGACGAAAGGGTACCGGCGGATGTTCTGGGGGGGCTTTTCATCACGGAAAGGCGATGACCGGGTGAGCCGGAGCCCTGCGCGAATGGTATCATTACTAGTCATGAAGCACCGGGTTCTTGCATCCTATCAGCAGACCACTCAAGCTCGCGCAGGCTTCCGGGAACCGATAGAGGTCTTGAGAGTGTTGGAAGTTAAGTCAGCTCCTTGGTCCTGACTGTTATGGTCTGGCTCGATAGGAATGCCAAACTGCCGCCACGGACAAAGTGGATACGCCTCTAAAATCTGGGGCAAAGGTTTCTACGCAAAATCGACTTAGGCTACGCGCTCAGAAGTAGAGGGCAAGATCCGAGGCTTTCGGAGCGCCACATGGGAAAATAAGGACGGAATTCACGGCCAAGGCAGGCTAGAACGTGACGGGAAAGACGGGTGGGTGGGTGGGGATCATGGGGTTCAGCATGATGTACCAAAGATATCTAGAGCAAGAAGATCTCACAGAAGAGGGTGTGCAGATGGCGGCCACCAATGAGACGGTTTCTAGGCTCGTTTCCCTGTTTGGAGAGCACCATACCTAACCACTTCAAGGGCTTATGTTCCATAGTGACTTCTGTCAAAGCCAGCTCGGGACTTCTCTTAAGCATAAGACAGCGCCGGGGTCGTCTCATTCGCTCGATGCAAACAGCCGGAATTCGGAATGGTAGTTGGGGGGGAGGGGGATGACAAGTGCAGGCGGTGATTGCCTTTGGGTGATGGTATTTGTAAGAACAGGACCACGCGGCTTCTACTGTGGACAAACTCTCCCCTTCCCAGCCCAACCCGAGAGGACGGACCTGCTAGGTCTGACATGGCGCCGTCTTAAGGCTACGACCAAGAAACTTGGTGGCTGAATTGTGGCGGCTCGGCGAGTAGTAAGAACATGGGGAAACGGCCTAGAGGCACGGCGGAAGGCATGCAGTGTGCGCGCAAGCAGGTTGGCTTAGCTGAGGTCATGCGGAACTCGTTTGGTTCTGGGCCAGATGATGATACGAGAAATACTGGGTGATACTCGGCCTCGATCGCGAGATGATCAAATGTGGAGATGCTGGAAGGTGAGCATGTAGTAGTAGTTTAGGTGGTGTGGAGGATCGGGAAGGGTGCGCAGAGTCCATCCATGATTTGTCTGACAGTTCTCTTGTGCGACCGCCAGGGTGACCATCGCTCGGTAATGAATGGGGAGAGATTGTATGCAAGTGCTTCGGTCCAAGTCTGCTTTTTCCGCCCGTCAAGTCCACTTGGCCGTGTCTCCCACTGGCGAGGAAACGAATCACGTTGCAAGTCAAGTGACGAGAGTTGAGAGACCATGCTGTGATAGTGACAGTGGGATGTATCCTCGGCAGGCGGCTGCGAACTGCTGCGAGTGATATTGATTGCATACGCAAGTCCCATACTACCCGGCATATCGAAAGACCTGGCCACTAGGAGGGGGAGCAACCGGTGTGCAAAAGAAGGACAGACTAGCCGATATGAAGCCCCTCGGCCTCTCACGATAGTCCAAGCGGGGCGGCAATTATTTGGTCTGGGTGATTGGGAGAGAGGGGGCAGGGTTGTTTTGAGTGAATGGGTGTGGCCAAGAGGCATGGTGTCATCGAGATGGATGGAGTGGACGGCACAGGCGGCCGACTTGAGAAATCACCTTGTTCGCTGCAGGAGGGGGAGGGGTGGGTGAGTAGGTCTTGGGAGAAGTCGAAAGCAGACAGATGAGAGGCTGAGAGGAGATCGGCATAGGGGAGGATAATCCTTGTATCCTCACCATGCTGTCGTGGCTGTTCAATCTGCTCGGCTGAGGAGTCCAGAGGGTCGACTGTGGAGCTGCAAGAGATGTGTACATACGAATATGCAAGGTCTGGAAGGGGGCTTGGACCGATACCGAAAAAGACCTGCTGGCCCAGACCGGGACGAGTGTGGCTTGACTGAGGAATGCCAATGGAGCAGTGACAGGCAGGGCTGGTGTGGTGTCGAGCGAGGACATCGTTCACTCGACAGAGCAAACGGCATCATGCTTGAACAGGCCAGAAGCGGTCCTGAAGCGGTGAGGAACGAGGATGATAAGCGTCTGAAAAAGAATGGGGTGCGTGAATAGAGAAACTTGGGACATCCGTGAGCGATGATGGTCCATGATTCACCATGCGAGGTATCACGGCCGATTTGGAATACGGGTCGTGATACGAGGGCTGGTCAACAGGCCTGGCTGCGTTCGAAACTACATCTATTTTGTCTCCTCGTCAGTCCGATAACCATGTATTTTTCGCTGGTGACGCGAGATGCGCCAGGCCTACGCGGTCAAACCCCTCCAGTGTTGGAATGGCACGGTGTGGTTCAGACGAAATTCCTGTCATAAGACACAGACTTTTCGCTGGGATGGGGCTGTTGTTGGACTTCAAGCACGGAGAGATGGCAGTTGGAGTAAAGATGGGAAACAAACGAGCAGGCCAACCCGGTCGATGCAGGGATGGGCAGCATGGATGAGGCCAGGCAGGCAGCGGGCCGCCGGAGGCAGTAGAAGCGCATCCAAGGCAAGGCGTCCGCATCCCCAAGAATGGTGGTGACTGGTTGAGGTGACAGTTTGACAGGCACAGCGTTGGCGCGACAGCCTCCGTGCAGCATCGGACCTTTTCCCGGGCATCTTTGTGCGATGTGACTGTGTACCCACGAGGCAAGGTCTGTGGGAGAGCGCACGGCATGTCGGTTGGGGGAAGCGAGGTATCCGTAGGGTGAGAGTGAGTGAGAGAGATGGATAGGGAAGAGGACAAGACCACTGTTTTGTTTCATGGCAGTTTACCGCAGCCAGACACCTAGCAGTGCCATCCGGGAAAATATGTCCCGCCGCCCCAGGAATCTTCACCGGGAGAACAAAAAAAAAGCAAAGTGCAAATGTTGTTGGATAGCTGCTGTTGTATGACCTAGTTCCAAAAGGGCTGACAATGGGACGGATAGCCGCGGGCAGAGGCTGCAACAGGGTCTCAAAGGAGACGCAAATGCATGTTTGACCAGCGCGGTCAACGGCTTGCGGTGGCAAAGAGGACGACCCGCCAAGTAAGAAGAGCAGAGCAACAGACGGGGGTATGAGAGAGAGAGAGAGACGCTGCACTGCCAGCCCGGGGGGGCTGTGATGACGACAACCAACAAACACTAGCTGGAGATGTCATTTGTGTCAGCAGCCGAGCATATAAACTAATTATATCGTATGTATATGTGTTTGTGTGGGGGACTGGATCACGAAGACGGATTGGGCGCTGGAGGACGGCAGCGTGCTGATAGGCAGCGTGAATACAGGCGCGGGATGGACGGTGTCCTAGAGTCATAGCGGAGGTAATTGTCCACTGCTTGGCTTATAGCTAGCTCGCTCTCATGGGGACGAGGCAGAGACATACATGCATCGGGTGCTGCGGCCATCATCGGCCGAGATTCGGGCTGGGCAACGGTACCTAGGGACAGGTGGTTGAGGTGCTTGGAATCCGCTTGCAAGCCGGGACTTGTAAATATCAGTTAGTGGAGGCGGCGTGGGGGGGGGGAATAACATGGAAGAGGAGGACATATAATGAGGCAGGGATGGATTGGCAAGGCATTGACTGCCCCGAACGGTGCGCAGGTAGTAGGCCAGGGCACAACATGGCCATGTTCACTGATTGTTTAGGGTACTTTTGCGTTGGATTCTTTCCCCCTTCAGCGTCAACTCCTCCTTGCTTTCTGGTATCCCTTTCTGTCTTGGCCGTATATGTATATATGTCTCTCTCTCTCTCTCGCTCTCTCTGCAGGCATACAGCATTTGTACATACGGGCATGCGGGTTTGTCTGCGTGGGGTAGGATCCTTCTGTCCCATTGCATCTCACGTCGCACGGCTGCAACATTGGAGCGGCGAAGACTCGCGCGGCCGAGCGCCGTAGCCCGTTCCGGCATGAGTGCTGTGAACTTTGGGGGGAAGGTTGGGGGTCGGGGAGCGATACTTGCGCACCAAGACCGTCGAACGACGGTCCAATGTAACTGCACGGGGAGCTTTTGAACAAGACCTTCATGCCTATGGACGGGTAGTACTCGGTGATATTGCATGGGAACCCGTGACACTTGAGGCATGACAGGTTAGCCTGAAGATAGGCGAGACACCGCTGGGCGATCTGGCTGCCGATAAACATTGCTACCGCAGAGATGCGCAAAGGGAAGCAAGCAGGCCAGAGAAACATAATGCAGCTAGGCTCAAGGGTGGTCGGCAAGAACCGTTTTTTGGTGTATGTAGGTTAGGCTGGCAATGATATTGATGGACGGACCCTGATGTCCTCCTTGCCGCCATTTGGGTGTCCAGGATGCCCCAAAGTTGCTAGATTGAACCATCCGGGGTTGCGAGTCAAATCCCAACCATGCACATCATCAGAGGCCGGCTGTGCTCTCAAAAAAGCAATGGCCTCGTGTCGCACAGGGCGCCAGACCCCCAAAAAATGATTCCAATAACCTGGTCGGCGCTGTGTGACCCAGAAGCGTGGCTCAAGTTCTCAAAGATGCGATGGGCGCGCTCGGCTCGGGGGGAGAGAGAGAGAGAACTGCCTCCCAATATCCAATAGGCTACGTAGCAGGGCTGGGCTGTGACAGCAGATACCCATTCTCCTCATCAAACCCCACATCATGGTGTAAGTGGGAGCGGGCGGGAGAAGTCTACAATGCCACGGCTGACATATCTTTCCATTCGCCACAGTTTGACAGTTCTCGTCTGGCTCGCCTGTTCCCGAGACCCGACATTGTTGGAGGGCGTGGGCGTGATGGGATAGGCTCGAGTAGGTACAGAGTAGTATTATAACCACACTGCTTGGACGCGGCTGACCGCATTTCGGCCATCCCTCCCGTTCCCTGAACCCCCCCCCCCCCCCCCAAGGTCGCCGGGCCCTCCCGACCCTCATCAGTGACTCTACCATGGTTTTCTTTGCCCAGACAGGATCTGTGGCTGAGGGGTGGGGAGAGCAAGTTGGCCGGGTGCATCATGAGGCCGCCGCGTGATGGAGGCACGCCACCTGGTTGTAGCCTCGAGGTGGTGGTTCTTCGGGAGGGTGGTGATGGTGGTGATGGTGGTGGTGGTGGTGATGGGGACGGCAGGGGGCGAGAGACATGAAGCTGCGTCTGTGTCTTTGCTGCGGGTCGAAGAGACAACAGGCGTTTGTTCGTACAAGAAAAGTGTCTCGGGCACGGCGGGTTGAGGCTCGACTACCACGGCATCCAGATATCGCCTGTCGAGGGCATGGGGATGAGCGTGACGGCGAGCATGGGTTTTTACAGGTTGTGTTGACCAAGTGGGGATGGGTGGCAGGGTGGATGGCGGCACGTACATCGTATTAGTGAGAAAGGGCGGCTTCACGATACAGATAGATAGATAGAGGGGCAGGCGGGCGGTATGCTGTCGAGTCGGATACGAATGAGTGTGTATGCTCGCTCGCTCGGCTTGGGGCGGACGACTGGGGTTTCATGGATTACGATGGATGACGTGAAGTATCACTGGCGTACCGGTGTGAACAAAGTGAGTGAGGCATGAGACATGAATGGACAAGAGACATACAAGCGCTTCCCGGGGTGTAGGTGTTGAATTATGATGCCGTGGGTAACCCCCATCCATGTTGGAGTGAGTGAGTGGTGTGGGTTTCGTGATGGCAAAGGCGTCGTGTGCTTGTCCACCCTGCCTATCTATGCCTGGGCTCGTCTCTACTTGCACTTACTTGTTTGCTGCGGATGGGGAGTATATTATGATGGCGGATGTGCCCGTAATTAGATGAGGGAGGAGGATTCATGAGAAGCTCCCCTTCTGACCTACAACCAACTCGCATCTCATCTCACGCCCTTCCTTGGCTTGATTGGTAATAGGAGGCAAGGCATCCTTTATCGAAGCTGCCTAGCTAGCTAGCTAGCTGGCCCGCCTGCGCCTTGCGGCAAACGTGCCGTGTGGAAACCAACCTCATCAACAGATAGCAGTGCGGATCGTCTGCTTCCATCCCATCCACTCTATCTAGTGCTCTTACTCTTTCACTCACTCATTTTGCCTATGTCGAAAATGAGCCTTGATCACCGGTAGTGTGCATCATCCGGTATTCGTCTCATGCCCTCCCCCCGCATCAACGCCCGCTCGCGCGTCGCCCCCAGCCGATTTTGCTGCCGAGAGTACCAATACGCCGAGATATCGAGTCTAGCAGATAGATAGATACATGCCCTTTTGAGGTGTGTACGTTATCGGCATTGACTACGATCAATAGCCCCTCCCCTCCCCTCTCAGGAGGAATTGGATCCAAGGTAACATCCCGGCACTCACTCGTTTCTCCCCACGTCGTCCGGCTGTGTCCGTCCGTCCGTCCGTCCATTCGTCCTGCTGTCTGTCTAGGTGTTGGTCATTCATTGTCCAGTTGATCTAATCTCCAGCCTCCCAGGTCCAGGCACGACGCCATCGAAGGTCTTAATTCGTCGGCCGGGTCATTTGGCGGCCGGTAATCCTGGTATCAGCTTCCGCCATCGCCGACCTCAGTTGCGACCTCGACCTGAATCAACTTCCACTTTGGTCGTCGCTTTATTCCTTTTGCCTCCCTCCTCTCTCCCACTCTCACTCTCACTCACTCTCACTCTTTTCTTTTTTACTCTTACCCCCCCCTCTTATTTTCCGGGCATTTCCGCCTTACACGCGACATCCGCCCAGATATATATCGCAACCTCTTCTCTCATGCTCACTTGCTGGAGGGATCCAAGACTTTGCCTTATCTTGACACCTACCAACCTACCCCCCCCCTTTATATGACTGACTGGCTACCTATTACATACAGTAGTAGTGGTAATAGCAGCAGCAGGAGCAGTACCTAGGTAGTTGAACCGACCCCTCCCTCCGCCCGCCGCCAGTGCGTCTCATCCAGCGAGCGGCATATTTATCCGTGCAGCACAGCATCGGCACCAGCAAAAGCACCACGTCACATCGGGTTTGGGAGCCAAACCATTTCGGCGCCATCCATCAAGACTTCAAAGAAAGACGTTCCCCCCGCCCCCTTTTTTTACACTGCACTGCACTGCGCTGCGCTACCGAGAGACGGCGCTATCCGCCCCTCCAGTTCACGTGCGTGGTCCGCGTGCTCGCGGCTCTTCCATCGCAAGTCCGGTCCGGCATCATCGCCGCCCCGTCTCATCTCACTCACTCAGTCGCTGGGACTGGGGGGACGCTACAAGCTTCCAGCAAGGTCCTCCCTCATTCGAAGTGGCCGTTCGTTGCCAAGTCCTGACTCGAGCCGACCGTAACTCGCTCACCTTGGCCCGACTCGACTCAGTCGCGAGCGACACACACGGCTTCAGGCCAAGCAGAGAGACACATTTGAACATTTTTTTTTCTCTCAAGCACGGTAAAAGCAAGCAAGCAAGCAAGCCCATTCCGAACACATTAGTTCAGCCTGGCCGCGTCTGACCGAGGCGCAACGAAGGCACCGCACCTCCTTTGCCGCCCACACGACATCCTTGTCGCAGCTCACTCACTCACTCACCCACCTCTCACCTCTCACCTCTCACCTCTCTTTCACCCCTCTCTCACCTCGGGCTTTCAACCCACTCTCACCCACGCTCACTCAAATACCTACCTACATACGGAACACGCCGCCATTATATTATCCCCCAACGCCGCCGCATCGGCTTGCTTCCCGTCCGTCCACACCCACGGCAACCGACGGCGTAGAGTGGTCTAGACTACCTACTGCGCAATACAATACAACACTATACTATACTGCATAGGCCCCTACATACATACACTATATTCGTTGTTGAACCGATTCTCGATCGCTTTCGACGGCCTGTCTCACTACTCTCTCACTACTTAATTACCTACTGCATACATCCATCCATACATACACACGCCTTAGACACTCACTCACCTCGGGTCCTCTCGTTCGCCCACCGACTCCATCGCTTGCTGTCTCACTAGCTTGCTTGCTTGCCAACCGACCCGACTCCGTCCAACACTGAGGTACCTACACCACTGCGAAAGACACAAGATCAGTCGGACTGCTGTGCTGGCTTCAGTAGCCCCGGCCGAGTGACGCACTGCACTGCACTGCACAACTGCTGTTTGCTGGTGTCTGTCGGCTTCAGGTTCAGGCCCCTTCTTCCTCACTCACGCCTTACCTACGTACCTAGGTAGGTACCTATCTACAGGTACCGTCCCAGCCAAATACATAGTCAGAGTACATCGGCGCCCCAAAGCAACCCCTCCACAGCGCCCATTGCCCACTATCTACCGCCCACCAACGCCCGCCATCACCCCCCCA